>BDMV01000002.1:56626668-56866043 GCA_008326285.1 Oryza officinalis | reverse complement strand
CCCGGTCAGATCCAATCCAGATTTCAGCGCAGGCGTGGCAAGGAAGTCGCCGGCCTTTGAATGAAGGTTGAAACGGGCGTCCACCGGGAGAGCTGGCGAGCGGGGCAGAAGGCGTGCACCATGCTTGTCAGAAGTCACTTCCGGCTGTAGACTAGCCCTGATTGTAAAAAGAATGTTTCTTTTCTTAGGCAGCTTGAGGCCCATGTGGTGACCCCTGATCAGATAAAAGGAGGCCTAGGCCTAGGAAAAGGGAGGGACTCCGGCGAATACGCTGGAGAGACAGAATTCTCTTTGTATTTTTGGAGACCCTCAGATCCACCAGAACACAGGAGTAGGGTGTTACGCTTCTCAGCGGCCCGAACCTGTCTACGTCGCCCGTGTCTTGCGCGTTTCCTCTCTCGCTGACGTTCCTCAGATCGAGGGCGAAGAACCTCACTTAGCGCCCCCGGCCGAACCGGCAAAGGGGGGCCCGCGCGGTCTCCCGGTGAGGAGCCTCACGCTCCGTCATCTGGCGCGTCAGGTAGGGGGCGTGCGTGTTTTTCTAAGCCCTCATCCTCTTTCGTGTGGGCCAAGCTTCACCCGGTCAGCCCTATGGCCGAGCGGGCAGTGGCGCACAGCCTCTCTCCGAGCGCTAGTGGTGATGACGGGGAGCAGAACCCGCGCCGTCGGGCTCGCACCCCGCCATCCCCCTCTCGCCTAAGTCTTGGGCGGGGGAAGGCGCTCGAGGAGGTCGAAGGATCCGCGACCTCGCCGCTTGCGGGCGACGGGGGAGGACGGCGGGACAGGGCGCGTCGCCGCCTCGCCTACGGCGATGGCGGCACGCCCCAGGGCGCGCTCCAAGCTGCAGGCGCGCTCCTGCGTCACCCGCCCGTCGTCCCCGATCCAGAGACTCCAGCCCGACGTTGGCTGGATGACGTGGCCGACTTGGTCATGACGGCGCAGCAGTGCCTAGACGCCGGTGGGCGGTCCTCCGCCGCCGGGGCCTTTGGCGCAGCCGCTGCCGGCTCCATGTCGTCGAGGCGGAGGGCGCGGCGAACGACGGCCGTTACACGCCGCTCGTCCGCCGTTCCCTCGTCAACGCCTCCGACCCAAGAAGATGTGCGTGGGGGGCCGGATGCCCGGCTCGATATCGAGCGCCGGCGCGACGCTCGTCGCGCCGCCCACGCAACGGAGGGCGCTTCCTCGTCCGGAGCGCCACTTCGGTCCGGTCACGGGGGCCGGCCCCCCGTGTCCCCGGTCGGCGGTGCCGGCTGTCGAGCCTTTGTGGCGAGCCTTCGGAACGTCCGTTGGCCCCCAAGGTTCCGGCCCACCATCACCGAAAAATACGACGGAAGCGTCAACCCCGCCGAGTTTCTCCAGATCTACACGACCGGGATCGAGGCCGCGGGGGGTGACGACAGGGTCATGGCGAATTTCTTCCCCATGGCCCTGAAGGGTCAGGCGCGGGGTTGGCTAATGAACTTGCCACCTGCGTCGGTCCACTCTTGGGAGGATTTGTGCCAGCAGTTCACCACGAACTTTCAGGGCACGTATCCGCGCCCAGGCGAAGAGGCGGACTTGCACGCGGTACAGCGAAGGGACGATGAGTCTCTTCGCTCGTACATTCAGCGGTTCTGTCAAGTCCGCAACACCATACCATGCATCCCCGCACACGCGGTGATCTACGCGTTCAGGGGGGGCGTGCGGCACAACCGCATGCTCGAGAAGATCGCCTCCAAGGAGCCCCAGACCACCGCGCAGCTTTTTGAGCTCGCGGACCGTGTGGCCCGCAAGGAGGAGGCCTGGACCTGGAACTCCTCCGGTTCTGGCGTGGCAGCTCCGGCCGCCCCCGGGTCCGCCGCTCGGTCAGGGCGACGGGACAGGAGGAGGAAGAAGAGGTCGGCCCGTTCCGACGACGAGGGTCATGTCCTCGCCGTCGAGGGCGCTTCGCGGGCCCCCCGAAAGGGGAGGCCTGCGGGCGACAAAAAGAAGGAGGCCGGCGTTCCCAGCAAGGAGCGTCCGACCGGCAAGTGGTGCACCGTGCACAACACCTCCCTCCACGACCTCGCGGACTGCCGCGCGGTCAAAAGTTTGGCCGAGCGGACGAGGAAGTGGGAGGAGGAGAAGAGGCAGGAGCGCCGTGAGGGCAGGGCCCCGGCGGCTCCCGCCGGCAACCGGCGAGGTGAGGCCAAGCAGAAGGCCCCCGCCGAGGACATCGACGATGGCGACGATGACCTGGGGTTTCAGGAGCCTGAGGCCACCGTCGCCACCGTCGATGGGGGAGCGTGTGCTCACGCTTCTCGCCGGAGCCTCAAGGCCATGAAGCGTGAGCTTCTGGCCGCGGCCCCTACCCATGAGGCGACGCGGCGGGCGCGGTGGTCGGAGGTTGCCCTCACCTTCGACCAGACCGACCACCCGCCGTGCGTTGCCCGGGGAGGACAGATCGCGATGGTGGTTTCCCCCACCGTTTGCAACGTGAAGTTGGGGCGTGTCCTCGTGGACGGGGGTGCAGCCCTCAACATCCTTTCCCCCGCAGCCTTTGATGCCATCAAGGCCCCGGGGATGGTGCTCCGACCGTCCCAGCCGATCATCGGCGTGACGCCGGGGCACACCTGGCCGCTGGGTCATATCGACCTCCCGGTCACCTTCGGTGGTTCCGCCAACTTCCGCACGGAGCGGGTGGACTTCGATGTGGCGGACCTCAGTCTGCCCTACAACGCGGTCCTGGGGAGGCCCGCGTTGGTGAAGTTCATGGCGGCGGTCCACTACGCCTATCTCCAGATGAAGATGCCGGGCCCCGGTGGCCCCATCACCGTCCATGGCGACCTCAAAGTCGCGCTTGCTTGTATGGAGCAGCGCGCGGACCACCTCGCCGCGGCATCCAAGCCCGCGGACGGTGACGAGAGGCCCAGCACCTCCGTCCCGCCCGCCCCAAGGCAGCGGATGGTCACGAGCGACGAGGTCCCGGTCAAGGAGGTTGCCCTGGGCGACGGCCCGTCCGAGACCACCCGGATCGGTGGTCTTTTGGACGACAAATAGGAAGACGCGCTCGTCTCCTTCCTGCGGGCAAACGCCGACGTCTTCGCCTGGAGACCGGCGGACATGCCCGGGGTCCCCAGGGAGGTGATTGAGCATCGTCTCGCCGTGCGGCCGGGCGCAAGGCCGGTCCGGCAGAAAGTGCGGCGGCAGGCCCCGGAACGTCAAGCCTTCATCCGCGAGGAGGTGGCGCGACTTCTGGAGGCCGGATTCATCCGTGAGGTCATCCATCCGGAGTGGCTGGCGAACCCGGTCGTCGTTCCCAAGGCGAACGGCAAGCTTCGGATGTGCATCGACTACACCGACCTCAACAAGGCATGTCCTAAGGACCCTTACCCCCTGCCACGCATAGATCAGATTGTCGACTCCACCGCGGGGTGCGACCTTTTGTGTTTTCTAGATGCATACTCTGGTTATCATCAGATTCGCATGGCTAGGGAGGATGAGGAGAAAACTGCATTCATTACCCCCATAGGAACTTATTGTTATACGACAATGCCTTTCGGGTTAAAGAATGCAGGTCCTACTTTTCAACGTACTACTCGAATTTCCTTGGGTAGCCAGATAGGACGCAATGTTGAGGCCTATGTTGATGACTTGGTTGTGAACACGCACAACCAAGAGACCTTGCTCTCGGATTTAGCGGAAACTTTCGAAAGTCTCCGCTCCGCCCGCATAAAGCTGAACCCCGATAAGTGCGTGTTCGGCGTGCCTGCGGGCAAACTTCTCGGGTTCTTGGTCTCTGCCCGAGGCATCGAGGCCAACCCCGAAAAGATACGAGCTATAGAGCGGATGCGCCCCCCCAGCAAGCTTAGGGATGTGCAGTGCGTCACCGGCTGCATGGCCGCCTTAAGTCGGTTCATATCGAGGCTGGGAGAGAAGGCGCTACCCCTATTTAAGCTCCTCAAACGCTCCGGGCCGTTTACCTGGACGGAGGAGGCTGAGCGGGCCTTCGCTCAGTTGAAGGTGTACCTCAGTTCTCCCCCCGTCCTGGTCGCCCCGGAGCCAGATGAGCCGTTGCTACTCTACCTGGCGGCAACCCCGCAGGTGGTCAGCGCGGCGTTGGTCGTGGAGCGTGACGAGGACAACCCTCACTCCGCGCGCCCTCACCCTGTGTTGGCTCGACCCGGGAGAGAGCAGGAAGCAGAGGCCCCCGAGCCGAACGGCGGCCTAAGGCCCCCAACGGCCGGAGCTGGCCCTCCGCCTGCTCGTCCGACGGTGCCAGGCGCCCCCGACCCCCAGGATGGCCCCGGGGCCACTGCGGGAAGGCCGCGCCTGTCGCCCTCTGACCCCGAGGTCGTCGGCACAGAAGCCGAGTGCGCCCCGCACGGCCTCTCGGACGAAGAGCGCCCTGGAGACGCGGCCCCTGGCAAAGAGGATAGGCCCCGCCGAAAGGTGCAGCGGCCCGTCTACTTCGTTAGCGAGGCCCTCCGGGACGCCAAGACCCGATACCCTCAGGCCCAGAAGATGCTTTACGCTATTCTGATGGCTTCGAGGAAGTTGCGCCATTATTTCCAGGCGCATCGGGTCACGGTGGTTACGTCTTACCCCCTCGGCCAAATCTTGCATAACCGAGAGGGTACTGGACGGGTGGTGAGATGGGCAATCGAACTCTCTGAATTCGATTTGCGCTTTGAACCACGCCACGCGATCAAGAGCCAGGCCCTCGCCGACTTTGTAGCGGAGTGGACCCCAGCTCCCGAGCCCGTCTCCGCCCCCGAGGCCAGCCCGGGCCCCTCGCAGCTGCCTCACACCGCCTACTGGGTGATGCAGTTCGACGGCTCCCTGTCTCTTCAGGGCGCCGGTGCGGGGGTCACTTTGACCTCGCCGAGCGGAGACGTCCTCAGATACCTGGTCCGCCTCGACTTTCGGGCGACCAACAATATGGCGGAGTACGAGGGACTCCTTGCGGGACTCAGAGTGGCGGCTGGACTGGGGATCCGCCGCCTCCTGGTGTTAGGCGACTCCCAGTTGGTCGTTAACCAGGTCCGTAAGGAGTACCAGTGCTCTGACCCGCAGATGGACGCCTACGTCCGCCAGGTGCGGCGTATGGAGCGCCATTTCGACGGGATAGAGCTTCGGCACGTGCCCAGGCGGGATAACGCGGTCGCCGACGAACTCTCAAGGCTCGCTTCCTCGCGAGCCCAGACCCCACCGGGCGCCTTTGAAGAAAGGCTTGCCCAGCCGTCGGCGCGACCCGACCCCCTAGGGGAGACGGACGCGCCTGAACGGCCCCCGAGGCCCGTCGGAGTCCAGGCCTCGGGACCCGAGGGGAGCGCTCCCAGCTCCCCTAGATTGATTGCTTGGATCACTGAGATCCAGGCGTATCTCGCAGATAAGACTCTACCCGAGGACCGCGAAGGGAGTGAACGCGTCCGTCGCATCTCCAAGCGCTACGTGCTGGTGGAAGGGACCCTCTATCGGCGCGGGGCTAACGGAGTCCTCCTGAAGTGCATTCCTCGGGAACAAGGCGTCGAGCTTCTCGCCGATGTCCATGAAGGCGAGTGCGGAGCCCACTCCGCCTCGCGCACCTTGGTTGGCAAGGCCTTTCGCCAGGGTTTCTATTGGCCGACGGCTCTCAACGATGCGGTCGACCTGGTCCGGCGGTGCAGGGCGTGCCAGTTCCACGCCAAGCAAACCCATCAGCCGGCCCAGGCCCTGCAGACCATACCTCTTTCGTGGCCATTTGCTGTCTGGGGGCTCGATATCCTGGGACCGTTCAGGCGGGCCCCGGGCGGGTTCGAGTATCTGTATGTCGCTGTCGACAAGTTCACTAAGTGGCCCGAGGCTTATCCGGTCATCAAGATCGATAAGCACTCCGCGCTTAAATTCATCAGGGGCATCACTGCTCGGTTCGGGGTGCCTAACCGTATCATTACGGATAACGGCACCCAGTTCACTAGTGAGCTTTTCGGCGACTACTGCGAAGACATGGGCATCAAGCTCTGCTTCGCCTCACCCGCCCACCCCAGAAGCAACGGCCAGGTGGAGCGCGCCAACGCGGAAATCCTCAAGGGCCTCAAAACCAAGACCTTCAACGTCCTCAAGAAGCACGGCGATTCGTGGATCGAGGAGCTGCCAGCGGTGCTCTGGGCGAACCGAACCACGCCAAGCCGAGCAACCGGGGAAACGCCTTTCTTCCTCGTCTACGGCGCGGAGGCGGTCCTCCCATCTGAGCTCACCCTGAGGTCCCCTCGGGCCACCATGTATTGCGAGGCTGATCAAGATCAGCTTCGCCGAGACGACCTCGACTATCTGGAAGAGCGAAGGCGGCGCGCGGCCCTTCGAGCCGCGCGCTACCAGCAGAGCCTGCGGCGCTACCATCAGCGCCACGTCCGGGCCCGATCACTCTGCGTCGACGACCTCGTCCTACGCCGCGTCCAAACGCGTGCTGGACTGAGCAAGCTCTCACCAATGTGGGAGGGTCCGTATCGAATGATCGGCGTCCCCCGGCCGGGCTCGGTTCGGTTGGCCACGGGCGACGGCACAGAGCTGCCTAACCCGTGGAACATCGAACATCTTCATCGCTTCCACCCCTAATGGGGGTCGGGTGTCATGTCTCGGGCTCGGGCCAACCCCGCACCCCCCCGGGCGTGCAGGGTTGGCCGGGGGCTACCACATGCACATACTTATCTTTTTTCTCTGTCGTATTTCAATAAAAGCACTTTCGATTTCCAGAGGACCGTGTCTGTGCTGTCGCTTCCTTTTGAAGAATCTCGGCTTGAGTTAGTACGCTCGTGCTCGGCCCTGCCCTCGGTGGCCCGGGCTGGCTAAAACCGCCAAATGGGGCCCAGAACCGAGCCGTGCCCCGGGGCGTGGTGAACTCCGGGGGGGAATTGGCAAAGGCCCACAATCGGGTCCTCCTAACCCTCGGTCACCGCGCTCCCGGCCTGGCCAGTCTCGACACGCGGATCTCCCCAGGCACTAGCCCCGACCCGCGCCGTTTGAGGCTGGGACCTGGGCACGAGTCCTTGTTCAAGCCAAGACTCAGAAGGACCGCGGCACAGACCATCCTCATCCTATACGCACAACAAACATAACTGACATAGAAATTTCCTCTTTATTTGATTGCAGATTAAACCAGTCTATACAAGAAGGGGGCTTGAAGGCCTCGGAAGAAGAAGGTAAAATTTAAGATCGGCGGGGGCTTGGGGGCTCACTCCGACGCACCCGGGCCGCCGGCCTCGCCGTCGCTGTCGTCCGCACCGTCGTCGCCGTCCTCCTCCTCGGAGTCGAGGGCGAACGCGAGCCGAGGGGCCGTACCCTCGAAGCTGTGGACGATGTGGTCGGCGGCGTCCCGGACCTGCGCGCGCGCGCCGTCCTCGGTTCCGGGAGGGAACTCTTCCAGCGCTGCCCACGGGGAGAAGTCAGGGTCCCTGGCCTGGTAGCTCGCCAGTACGAGCTCCACCGCCCCCCGGGCGAGGTCCCTCGAGGATGACTTGATCGTCTCCTCGAGCTCCTCGGGGAGCCGTTCGAGGACCCCGGCCATCTCCGAGAGGCGCTGGGCGAGGCCCCCCTGGTTGGCGGCGTACTTCGCGTACCGCCCGCCCCAGAGGCCCGCCTGCCGCCCGGCGCGGTCTAGACGCGAGACGGCGTCCCGAAGCATGCCGGGCCCCACCTCGCACGCCAGGCGGAGGGCCTCGACCTCCCCGGCGGACGAGTCCAGCGCGCCCTGCAGCTCGGCGACGGTGTGTTCGGCGGCTGCGAGGCGGGCGGCTAGGTCGTCGTGGCCCGCGGCCGCCCCGCCGCTGTGCGCTCTCGCGTCCAGCTCCTTCGCCCGCGCCTCGAGCTCAGCGGCCCGCTGGTCCAGCGCGGCCCTCTCGGCGCGGGCGCCTTCCAGATTGCGGCGCGCCTGCTCCTCCCGCGCCGCCTCGCGGAGGAACAGGCTGTCCGCCAGCCGCTGCGCCGCGGCCTCGGCCTCCTCGAGAGCTCGCCCCCGCTCGGCGAGCGCATCCTCGCGGAGGCGGAGTGCGGACTCCTCCTCGGCGGAGGCGGCCTCGTGCGCCGCCAGTGTTGCCTCCCGGGTGGCGACGGCGGCCTCGCGGTCCGCTAGGGCGCCCTCCTTCGCGTCCAGGGCGCGGGCGCGCTCCTCCAGCGCCGCGACGCGAGCCTCAAGGGCCTCTTCCCGCTGACGGGACGCCGCCTCGTTCTCCGCCGCCCGCCGCTCCCGGGCAGCGGCGGCGTCGAGGACTCCCCGGGCGGCGTCGAGCTTCTCCTCTAGCTCCGCCGCCCGGGTCCCGTATTGGAGGCGGAGGTCGTCCCGCGCCTCGTCGAGCACGGCGGTGGCGATGAGGGCGGTCTCCCGCTCCTCCTCTACCTCCCTGGCGATCTCCGCCAGGTCCCTACGACGGGCCTCGAGCTGTTTGGCGTGCTGGCGGTAGGCCTTGCGGCCCGTCTCCACCATGGCCTCCACCGAGCGCCGCCCCTCCTCGACGCGCGCCCACGCCGCGTCGAGCTCCGCCCGCTCCGCCTGCAGGGCCTCCATCTGGGCACTTAGCCCGTCCAGCACCGTGCTGTTCGCGGTGGCCAGGGCCTGCAGGAGGGGCTCCGCGCTCAGCGGGGTAGCGGAAGGCAAAGGGGAGAGCCGCCTCGGTGTGGGTGCCGCGCGGCTCGGCCCGCCGATCGGCGTGCTGGCCTCGGGGGCGCCCCCCGAAGCTGGCCCGTCCCGCGCGTCACCCGGGGCGTCAGGCCCGGGCGGCGCGCCCGCGGCCTCGTTGTGGGTGGCCTCGGGGGTCGTCATGGTCTCGGGCGGAGTCGGGTCGGGGGCTTGGCAGGCTGCCCGGCGTGCACCCGCCGCCTCTGCCTCCCGGGCGGTCTCCCCGGCCCGGCGGAGTCTGGCCTCCTCCCGAGCGGCCTCCTCGGCCTGGCAAACCCGGGCGGCCTCCCGGGCAGCCTCCTCGGCTTCCCGGAGGCGGTCCGCGGCTTCCCGTCGGTCAGCCTCCCGCCTCCGAGCCTCCGCGGTCACCGTCTCCTCGGCCTCGGACCGGCCGGACTTGGAATGGCGTGGGGGGCGTGACGGGATCTCGCTGAGGCAGAAGAAAAACCAAAGACAAAAAGAAGCGGGTGAGTAAAAACTCGCCTTGGGGAGTAGATACGGCTGCAGTGGGCGTTGGAACGAACCTGCGGGGAGGTCGGCTGAACGACCACCTCGGGGGCGAGATGAGGCTCCCCCGGCATGGCTCGCTCTCCCCCATCTTGCGGAGCCGTTTCTTCCTTCGCTCCCCCTCGGGCTGCGGCGCCGGCGTGGCACCCTCTGGGCGCCTGCTGCTGGCACGCACCGCCCCGCCCCCTCGGGGAGGAGATGGGGGAGGAGTACCTCCCTGCTTCCTCTTCCCCCTGGCGTCGGCGGGGCGGCTGCCCCCCGGGCCCCCGTCGCGGGGCCCAGAAGCACGACCCCCTCCCGGGGTAGATTGTTCCCCCCTGCGGCTCCCGCCCGCGCCATCGTGGCCTCAGGGGGCCTGCTCCCTCGACGCACCGACCACCTGCATGATGGCCAGGATGTTGGCGCGCTCGGGGTCGCAGCAGAGGGGGAGGACCCCTTGGGGGATGAGGGATGCCTCCACGGAGCTGAGATTCAGCACCCGTTGGACCACCATCCTGAAGTCCTCAGGGTCCTAGTCCCATTTCCGCCCCAGGTGGGTCCTCACGTGGTCCTCGGGCCCGGTGTACTCCCAGGCGCCCCGGGCACGCCGCTTGATCCGACGGCGAAGGTAGTCGCCGAACACCATGGCCCCCGTGAGCCCCTGGGATCGCAGACCCGCCAGGCGGTCAAGAACGGCGTCGTAGCCGTCCCCCAGATCCACCGTCGCCCGCCAGCTGGAGGCCTGCGCCGGGGGCTGGCTCGGAAGTCGGAGGCGCGCTTCGTCGGCGAGGGGGGTGTAGAACCAGTCGCTCTTCTAGTCGTCCCACTTCTTGCGGAGGACGCAGGGAATGTAGCGGTTCAGCACCTGCCCCCGCGGCTGGAAGTAGCAGCCACCGACTGCCGTCGGCAGCGACACCGGCTGCACGGTGAAAAACCACCGGAACAGCCGGAGAGATGGGCGCACCCCGATAAACATCTCGCACAGGTGTGCGAAGATGGCCAACGTCATTATCGCGTTGGGGGTGAGGTGCGCCATCTGGAGATCATAAAACTCCAGAATATCCATGAAGAAGGTAGAGAATGGCGGGACCAGCCCCGCCATTGCGAAAGAGAGGAAGAAGACGGACCGCCCCGGGTAGTCTGGCGCCGGGCGTCCCTCGCCCAGCGTGACCACCACCCGGCCGGTGGCAGATTCCGGCATGAATCGGCGCGGCAGCCCGGCCTGCCTCTCGCTTGTAATGCGGGAAGGCGGCAGCACGCTACCGTCGAGCGGTGCGGAGCCCCGTGCCATGGCGCCGGCGGAGGAGGAGCTTGAGAGCGAGCGCGTGTGGCAAGAGTAGGGCACAGGAAACGAAGAGCTAGGGCACGAGTGGCGAAGGCAAAGGGAAAAATGGAGAGAGGAAGGAAACGAATCCCTTCCTCGGCGTCTTTATACCCTTGCCAACGCTATGCCCGGCTCCTCGCTTCCCGCGCCCACTACCTCGCCCCCTCGTTTCTCGCTCCCACGCCTCCACTAACCCCACTCGCCCGTTTGCGGCGCACGCGGCAGACGTGCGGACGTGGCGGTTGAAATGGGGCAGATAATGCGCGCATTAACTGCGCTCGCCGACCGTGAAAAACGCCATCATCATATCCCCAGGCGAAACGAACCGGCACGTCCCGATTCCCGCGCTGCTCGAGTAATGCAGCGGTCTTGAAGAGGCCGCTCATTATCGTCGGTCGGTTTTCTCTTGCCGATGCGCGCGATTCGCGACCGTTGGGTTCCTGTCCGCCTGTAGGGACCGGCCCCATCCGTCACCGGGCCTAAGGAGTGGCGTCACGCCCGAGCGCTTCCCTCGAGGGGGGCGGTCGCCCTGGCATAACGCCGGGGGCTACTGTCGGTGACATGGGACCGGGGGTGTCATGACTAGAGGCTTGGGTAGCCGCGGTCCTCCACGTGTCCCGACCCCCTCGGGGGGGTCGGGCCCGAGGGTGACGTGGCCACCCCTTCCTCTGTCTCCCCGAGGGGTCGGGCCGCTCCCGTTTCGGCCCCGAGGGCTGGGGCGCCCCGACCCCCTGTGATTTTGGCGCCACGTGTGCGGGTTAGGTGAGCACAGCAGGGCTCACCTAACCGCATTTATAGCGGATCAGGCGAGCGCACCACGCCGCATTTAATGCGGCGCAGCGCACGCTTATCCGGTCCGTGACCGGTCGCGGTGTGTGACCGGTCACAGACCGGTCAGATCGCGGGTTAGGTGGCGACAGGCGGCCGATGGCACGCCTCGCCCCGTCCCGTCGGAATGATGAGAGCCTCCTGGCTCTCGTCCCTAGCCGGAGCCGGCGTGCTAACTCCTGGAGTTGGTATGTCAGTCCCGGTCAGATCCAATCCAGACTTCAGCGCAGGCGTGGCAAGGAAGTCGCCGGCCATTGAATGAAGGTTGAAACGGGCGTCCACCGGGAGAGCTGGCGAGCGGGGCAGAAGGCGTGTACCATGCTTGTCAGAAGTCACTTCCGGCTGTAGACTAGCCCTGATTGTAAAAAGAATGTTTCTTTTCTTAGGCAGCTGGAGGCCCATGTGGTGACCCCTGATCAGATAAAAGGAGGCCCAGGCCTAGGAAAGGGGAGGACTCCGGCGAATACGTTGGAGAGACAGAATTCTCTTTGTATTGTTGGAGACCCTCAGATCCACCAGAACACAGGAGTAGGGTGTTACGCTTCTCAGTGGCCCGAACCTGTCTACGTCGCCCGCGTCTTGCGCGTTTCCTCTCTCGCTGACGTTCCTCAGATCGAGGGCGAAGAACCTCACTTAGCGCCCCCGGCCGAACCGGCAAAGGGGGGCCCGCGCGGTCTCCCGGTGAGGAGCCTCACGCTCCGTCAATACCGATTCAAGCTTTTCAGAGCGAAGGAAAGACTTGCAGAGCGACGAGAGCGCGAACAACTGGAATCGGCCTTGACCGCTAGCAAAGCTCAAGTGAACGCCGATAAGACCAGGTTAGACGAGCTAACGGTGGAGCCGATTGTGCTGAAAAATAGGCTTGAAGAACTCCGTCGCCTCGAGGCAGAGCTAGAATCGAAGCTGGCCACTACACGCCGAGAAATCCAAGAAGTCGAAGTCGGGATAGCTGCATCACCCAAGGTCATAGAAGATCAGACGGCAAAGCTCAAGGCATCGGCCAAGTACCTCGCGACCCTAAGCAAATCACTGAAACCGATCCCAGGGACGATGGCCGATGATGCCCAGGCTATCGAAGACGTTGAGCAGATTCGCCGTAAAGCCATTGCTGCTATTGCGGACTTCATAGGGTGATGTAGCATATTTTATTTTTATAATGTATTAACATACACCTCATCGGCCATGCAGCCGAATTTTTCTTGAAAATTTCAGCCTAACCATTGCTTCTGAAATCCTCTCACACCTTATCGGCCACGCAGCCGAATTTTTCTTGACAATTCCAGCCGCATATATCTTTAATATGAACAATCTCATTACAAACAATCTCATCGGCCAGAGAGCCAAAGTCAATTGCCAACTGAAAATTTCAATGTGAGAACTCCTGTATATATATATGCCCCCCAAATTTTGGAAGATGAGGGCTCATATTCTGAAATTTGAACTAAGGGCGATAGTATTTACCGGCCATCTAAAGACGATGCTTGACTACATCGGCTGTAATCATAAATCGGCTAGAGGGCCGATCATGAGTCAATCCAGATACTGGGATAATATTGTTTCAAGTATTTGCCATTGAGAGCTCGTCCATAAATCTCGCCATCTAATCCCTTGAGCAGATAGGCATTGTGAGGAACACATCGATGAATTCGAAAGGGGCCTTCCCAATTAGGTGACCATTTGCCGAATTTATTATCTCTGGAGCCAATCGGCATTATTAATTTCCATACAAGGTCTCCTTCCTCAAACGATTTGGCAACGACCTTTTTATTATAATGACGGGCTACTCTATCTTTATCACGCTTGATTTTCTCTAAGGCCCGTAATCGAACATGTGCCAAATCATCCAATTCATCAACCATAAGATTATGGTACTCATCGGCTGTCAAGTCGTCTTGCAAAGCAATCCTTCTTGAGCCGATGGCGGTTTCCCACGGCAGTACAGCTTCATGCCCGTAGACCAGCTGATAGGGAGGCACTTGGATTGCACCATGGCAAGCCATCCGATACGCCCAAAGGGCATCGGCCAGCGTTGTATGCCATTGCCTCGGCTGTTCGTCAATTTTCCTCTTGATTAATTTGATTAAAGACTTGTTGGAAGCCTCTGCCTGCCCATTAGCCTGCGCGTAGTAAGGAGAAGAATTGAGTAATCTGATGCCCATGCTGTCAGCAAATCGGACGAACTCGTCGGACACGAAGATTGATCCCTGATCGGTAGTTATTGTCTGAGGTAACCCAAACCGATATATGATGTGCTCCTTGACGAACTGAATAGCGTCTTTGGAATCAACCTTCTTGAGAGGAACGGCCTCAACCCACTTTGTGAAGTAATCTGTAGCCACTAATATATACTTGTGTCCCTTACTTGATGGTGGGTTAATCTGGCCGATCATATCTATTCCCCATCCACGAAACGGCCACGGCTTTATGATTGGATGCATAACCGATGCCGGTGCTCTCTGAATTGCTCCAAATTTCTGACAATCCTGACATCCTTTATAATACTTGAAGCAATCTTCTAGCATGGTTGGCCAAAAATATCCGACGCGCTTCATCAGCCATTTCATTTTATGGGCCGATTGATGGGTGCCACAAATCCCTTCATGTACTTCGCTCATAACGGTTTTAGCCTCCTCAGGACCTAGGCATTTGAGTAGGACACCATCAACCGTCCGATAATATAGGTTATCGTCCAATAAGACATAGTGTAAAACTTTATATTTCATTCTGCGTGACGCCGATTGGGAAGGATTTCTCAAATACTCAATGATATCAAACCTCCAGTCATCGGCGTGCACGAGAGCAATCTGAATCGGAACGTCTTTAGCCATCGGCCTGTATCCCGATGCCCCCTGAGCTAAATCATTGGCTTCGAAATTCTGCTTCCTGGGTATATGCCTCATCGTTACGATCCGGAAACCGTGTAATAACTCTTTGCACTCCTCATTGTAGACTTTGAGAATATCGTCTCTGCACTCATACTCCCCAGAAAGTTGACTAATTACTAGCTGTGAATCACCAATGATTTCCACGGCATCGGCCTCGACTTCTTGTAATAACTGCAAGCCTTTAAGCACCGCTTCATATTCTGCTTGATTGTTGGTATAGTAAGGCTTGATAGTGAAAGCGAACTCAAAATTTGCCCCCCGAGGGGATATGATGACTAGGCCGATACCGCAACCGTGTCTGCAGACGGATCCATCGAAATATAATGTCCATGGCACAATGTCTGCATATGCGACTGAGTCATCTCTATGTTGAACGATGAAATCGGCCAGGGCTTGTCCTTTGATTGCTTTGGCCGATTCATATCGAAGATCAAACTCTGTTAAAGCAAAGATCCACTTCCCGACTCGTCCTTTCAACACAGGGGCCGATAACATGTATTTCATCACATCGGCCTTGCTCACCACGATGCACTCATTGGAAAGCAAGTAATGCCTCAATTTAGTACATGAAAAATATAAACAAAGGCATAATTTCTCCACCGGCGTGTACCTTGTCTCAGCGTCTAACATTCTCCTGCTGAGATAAAAAATAGCTCTTTCGTTGTCGTTAACATCTTGGACCAAGACCGAGCCGATGGATTTCTCATCGGCTGATAAGTACAATTTGAATGGAACTCCTTTTTGTGGAGAAATTAAGACCGGCGGAGAAGTTAAATACTCTTTGATATTGTCTAGCGCTTTCTGTTGCTTGTCACCCCATATGAACTCTTCATCGTCCTTTATTTTCAATAGTGGAGTGAATGGCTCTATTCGGCCCGATAGATTTGATATAAAACGCCGGACGAAGTTGATCTTGCCAAGCAGAGATTGTAACTTGGTCTTGTTTTCTGGAGGCTTGATTTTCTTAATGGCATCGATGTTCTTCTGTGTGATTTCAATCCCCCTTTCATGGACCAAGAAACCCAAAAACTGACCGGCCGATACGCCAAAGGCACATTTGTTAGGGTTCAACTTCAAACCATATTTCCTTGCCCTTTCTAGTACCGTGCGTAAGTCGGCCAAGTGCATATCATGTTCTCTTGACTTTACGACGATATCGTCTATATAAACTTCAATCAGAGAGCCAATAAGATCATGAAAAATGTAATTCATAGCCCTCTGATACGTAGCTCCAGCATTCTTCAAACCAAATGTCATGACGACCCATTCATATAGGCCGATTGCCCCTGGGCATCTGAAGGCTGTCTTATGAATGTCCTCTTTAGCCATAAAGATCTGGTTGTAACCCGCGTTTCCGTCCATGAAACTAATGATCTTATGCCCAGAAGCAGCATCGACTAGCAAATCGGCCAACGGCATAGGGTACTCGTCTTTGGGCGTCGCCTTATTTAGATCTCTGAAATCGACGCATACCCTTAGCTTGCCGTTCTTTTTCAATACCGGAACTATGTTGGAGACCCACTCTGCGTATCGGCAGGGCCTGATAAAGTTGGCGTCGTAAAGTCTTGTGATCTCTGCTTTTATGGCTTCGTGCATATCGGCCTTAAACCTCCGAGGAGCTTGCTTAAAAGGCCGATAGCCTTGTTTGATTGGTAGCCGATGTTCTACAATCGATCGGCTTAATCCTGGCATCTCATGGTACTCCCATGCAAAACAATCTCTGAATTCTTTCAAAAGATCTATCAAATTATTCTTGTATTCCTTTGGCAAATTAGCGCTTACATACGTCGGCCTAGGCCTATCACCTATTCCTATATCAATTTCTTCCAATTCATCGGCCGACGTAAAACCTTGTCCCAACTTGCCGTCTAACTCATCCACCGCGTCATCTGTGTAGGGGTCATTGTCAACGGCGGATGGTGCATCTTCGCTAAAGTAACCGCTTGTCTTGGTCTTCAATTGTCTCGATGTCGCAGTCGGTTACCTTGAGGAAATCGGCGTCCCAGACTCGCCCGGACAAGCAGTCGATTCCCTCCATCTCCCAAACTGCGAGATCGGCATTGGCGACATGTACTGACCGATCGGCCTGCACGATCTCGACTTGGTCCCCTTGCCATTGCATGAGGCATTGGTGCATTGTTGAAGGGACACAGCAATTTGCATGGATCCAATCTCGTCCCAACAACAAGCTGTAGGAACCCTTTCCATCGAAGACGAAGAAGGTGGTGGGAATTGTTTTGCTGCCCACGGTGAGCTCCACGTTCAGGACCCCCTTCGCCTCGGATGCGTTGCCACCGAAGTCCTTTAATACCATATTTGTCTTGATAAGATCTTTAGGTACTTTTCCAAGCTTCCTGAAGGTTGGGTATGGCATTAAACTGACCGCTGCGCCACCATCGACCAGCATCTTCGTCATCGGCCGCCCGTTGATGAATCCTTTGATGTACAACGGCCGTAAATGTCTGTAGCTGGCGTCAACTGGCTTGTCGAAGATGGCTTGGCCTGGTGACAACCGTAGCCTGGCTGAACCGTGTTCATCATCGGCCATCGCTTCATCGGCCGCCTGCACACTGTATTCTGCTGGCAATATAAACACCATGTTAACAGGCGCCGATGCCATTTTTTTACCTTTTGAAGCTGAGTAGCTCTGAGCTGTATTGGAGGTGCCCTCATCGGCCTTGGCCACCGCGGATTTTATCCTCCACTCTTTTTTTTGTCTTGGTTGGCCGATGGGGTATTTCAGCCTGTTGCTCTTGGATTTGCTCTTTCCTCCTTAACCTCTGAACCCGCCGCTTTTGTGTCTTGGTGAATACATCGCTTGGGCACCATTGGGGGTTCTGGACTTGCTCCTCATCTTCATCGTGTTGATCTCGGTGCATCGGCCCTAGCCTTTCATGCACAGATTTCCGTTGCTTGGCCGGCCGATGCGTTTGTCTGCTTGAGCTGCCCTGATAAGAATCTTCTGCACCACTGCATGCAGGGCATTCCTGGATAGATGGCAACCTCATCCCTTCATTCCAGCAGAAGCGAAAAAACTCGCACTCCCAGTGTGGGTCGTAGGAGTTGTCTTGATCGGCCTGGTCTTGAGCTTGTTCCTCCCGCCTCCGCTGATATTTTCTGATCAGGCCCTCAGAGGTCTGATGAGGCCGCTTAACAGTCCGATGGCCACCGCCATCGGCCCTGTCCGCCCGCACCATGTTGACTGGGAACGGGTGGCCTTCAATCTTCATCGGCCGCTTGGCATCATCGATTTTAATTCTGCCCTGCTCGATGGCCGATTGAATTTGTTGCCGGAAGATCTTGCACTCATTTGTATGGTGTGAATAGGAATTGTGCCACTTGCAATATCTCCTTTTCTTGATGTCTTCGGCCGATGGCAATACGTGACCTACTGGCAGTTGGATCTGCTTTTCTTGCAACAGCAGGTCAAATATCCTATCGGCCTTGTTGATGTCGAAATCATATTTATCTTCTTTATCTCCTTTCTTGGCCCACTGGCAAGTCGTTGATTTCCTCATCCGGGCCCACTCGGCTAGGTCGACATCACCATCTTCATCGTCGTCATCGTCGGAGGCGTACTGATAAACAGTGTTAATCTTTTTCGCGAACTTCTTTGCCTCCTGGAATCGCTCCTCATGGGCCGATACTCGTTGTGCCAGCTGAGCGAGGCTGTCAAATTCCTGCGAGGAGAACCTCTCGCGTATCGGCCCTAGCAATCCCTGAAATGCCAAATCGGCCAACTGGGAATCGGTCAGACTGAGGCTATAACATCTGTTCCGTATGTCTCTGAACCTTTGTATGTACTCAGGGACCGATTCATCCACTCGTTGCCTGATGGCAGTCAGATCTGACAGTTTCATTTCTTGTACGCCATTGTAGAAGTATCTATGAAACTGTTTCTCCAGATCTATCCATCCTCTGATGGAATTGCAGGGCAAGGAATAGAACCATGTGAATGCAGACCCTGATAAGGACAGAGGGAAAAACCTCACCCTCAACGCCTCGATAGCCGATGCCTCCCCGCACTGTGCTAAGAATCGGCTGACATGCTCATATGTCGAGACGTTGTCCTGTCCCGAAAACTTGGAGAAATCCGGGATTTTGTATCGGGCTGGCAATGGTACCCTGTCAAATTCCTTGGGATACGAGTGCCGATACACTGTAGAGTTCTCCTTGGGCTTCAAGCCGAATTGATCCCGCATCACTTCGGCTATTATATCGGCCCAATATCCTGCGGGCCGATGTGGGAGGTCTTGCTGAAACGATTGTTGCAGACCCTCTGCCTGATACTGCCTAGGGGAGTATGGCTGGTAATGATGATCCGAGTTCGGTACGCCATACTGTCCTGCAGGGTGCTGCTGATAGCCTTGTGGCACATTGTATGCAGCTTGAAGTGGAGGACTATTGAACACTTGGGCTTGCGGTTGTCCGGCCGATGGCTGGTTGACGGGAACTTGCTGCATCGGCTCAACCACCGGTTGCCTCCCCTTGGCCCATTGAGCGTATTGTTCCTCGGTGATGAGCTGAGGGCTGCCCCCGGTCTGCCTGGTGAGGACCAGTGGCAATGTCGTTGTCGGCTGCGCCGATGGGGGTGGCATCGGCGCTGTTGGCTGAGACGTGCTTAGATCATTCCTCAGGGTCCGATATGCAGGGAACTTATTTTCTGGCAAGAAAATCGGCCCCTGAGGCTTGAACTGGTGAATTGACCCGTCTAAGATAGATTTGACCGTATTGGTCAAGGTGTTCACCGAAATCCCTGATTGGTTGACTAGCGCAGAGTGGACTGCGGAGTCAATCCTGTCTTGCAACGTCGGCGCTGCAGTGTCTTCAGTTTTGACGGCGTGATCGTGCGCTGCCGCCGACGTTCCAGCTCCATCTCCGGAACTCGGCATGACCACCTTGGACTTTTGAATCAAGGTGCCCTGCCGAGTCCTAGAATATGTTTGCAGGTACATATTCTGGAACTGTTCGACCAGACTATCCATCTCAGCTTTTTGTTCTGCGCTGAGCTGGTCGGCGGTCACGGGAATGACGTTCTCCTCGACGATCTCGGCCTGCTTCGACATCTCGAGGTGTTTTTGTTGCTGGTGAGAAGCTTGTGTTCTTGTGGTCCCACTGGGCGTGCCAAAAGCGTGTTGGCGCAGAATTTCGACCCGTCCAGCAACCAAACGGGCTCCGCGTTACCACGGCGGCCTGGGAGATCTGCTTAACTCCAGTGCAGGTCCAAATGGCTTGCCTAGTCGTAAGTAGAGCGTGCCAGTTGATTTGATCTGAAATCAACAAGAAACAAGTAAACCAAGTCAGAGAACAACGGCCGATCGGTCTATAGACCGATGACACATTGTCATAGCCCAGCCGATAGGGCAAAGCTATATCGGCTCACTTAGAAAATAAGTAAAACATGAATCTAATCTTATCGGCCTTCATTGATATGTAGATCTCAACTAATAATATCGGCCGATACGGATAACAAAGATAACTACACCAGCTAGTACTCTAGTGCAAACTTATACGAGCCAATCGGCCAGTATAAACATATCAACCATAAAGAAATCTTAAGATTACTTCACGATCGACATGCCTATACTTATCGATCTGCACATATAAGTGACAAACATATGCAAGAAACATAAAGCAATCACATATGTTAGATAAGACCGGCTAAAACCCCGGCACTATCCTTAATTACAACCGAAAACAGGCTTTGTGTTAGATCTCAAAACAGGACTAAGGTCGATGGCAACTCGAAGTGTGAATTGAGACTTAACACAAAGAAAATCAAGTCGTCGATTGCTTTTGGGGATGGCAGCTGCATTGAACAATCTAGCCAAGCATAAGAATTAAACCATCGTCGGCAATAAACCCTAAAGCGAGTAAACCGCTGGCAAGGCTTAATTAAAATACCTGTCAAAACTATTCAAGACATGATAATCGACGATCACATCATCGAGGCTTAACGTGTCTAAAGCGACACGTTAGCCCCAACGATGCAGATCGTCGGGGACGAGTTCTTACCTCTGCTCCGAGGAAGCAAGAACTCGTCGAAGAAGACCTCTTGCGAGGATTGGCGATGCGCCGAAAGTAGATTGATTTGATTGTGTGATTGATTGAGAGTGTTTACATGTACAAACTATCGGGATATTTATACCCAAGGTTACAACAGAACCCTTGTAGGGCACGATCTTATCTACAACTAACAAACAAGTCCTTGCGGCAGACTTAAGCCACAGATTAAATCTACACTACTTAATTTACAAGATACAATTGCCTAAAACCGAGCTTTATCTCTATTTGGCAACTCCCTTGAGGCTTATTTCGAGCCCAGACCAAGCCCACGTTGACACTGTCAACTCACAACCCGTATCGGCCCACGACCAAACCAAATCCGTATTGGCCGATACGCTCTTTATAGCAACACCTCCCAGTCCGATACGGTTACCGGGGCCGATACGAAGCCTGGTCCGACTCCAACCCAATCCTTCCTCTCTGCTTCGGTTTCCTCTTTTTCTTTCCAAGTCGATTACCAAAATCCGTCGTTAACACTCCGCTATACCGCGTGCAAGTCTGCCTCTTCGCCTGGGCGCGGATATGTGCCTTCGAAGTTCGTGGTGAACTGTTGGCACAAGTCCTCCCAGGAGTGAACCGACGCGGGTGGCAGGTTCATTAGCCAACCCCACGCCTGGCCCTTCAGGGCCATGGGAAAGAAGTTCGCCATAACCTTGTCGTCACCCCCGCGGCTTTTATTCCAGTCGTGTAGATCTGGAGAAACTCAGCGGGGTTGACGCTCCCATCATATTTTTCGGTGATGGTGGGCCGGAACCTCGGGGGCCAACGGACATTCCGAAGGCTCGCCACGAAGGCTCGATAGCCGGCACCACCAACCGGGGACACGGGGGGCCGGCCCCCGTGACCGGAACGGAGCGACGCCCCAGAGGAGGAGGCGCCTTCCGTTGCATGGGCGGCGCGACGAGCGTCACGCCGGCGCTCGATATCGAGCCGGGCGTCTGGCCCCCCATGCATATTCTCATGAGTCGGAGGCATTGACGAGGGAACCGCGGACGAATGGCGGGTGTCGGCCATCGAACGTCGTACCCTTCGCCTCGACGACGTAGAGCTAGCGGTGGCAGTGCCAGAGGTCCCGGCGGCGGAAGACCGCCCGCTGGTGCCTAGGTGCTGCTGCGCCGTCATGACCAGGTTGGCCACGTCATCCAGCCAACGTTGGGCCGGGGTCTCTGGATCGGGGACGACGGGCGGGTGACGCAAGAGTGCGCCCACAGCCTGGAGCGCGCACTGGGGCGTGCCGCCATCACCATAGGCGAGGCGGCGACGCACCCCGCCTCGCCGTCCTCCTCCGTCGCCTACGGGTGGCGAGGTCACGGATCCCTTGACTTCCTCAGGCGCCTTCCCCCGCCCAAGATTCCGGCGGGAGGGGGACGACGGGGTGCGAGCCCGATGGCACGGGTTCTGCTCCCCGCCATCACCGCTGGCGCTCAGATCGTACGCCACTGCCTCTTCGGCCATAGGGCTGACCTGGCGAAGCTTAGCGCACATGAAAGGAAATGGGGGCTCAGAAAAACACGCGCGCGCCCCCTACCTGGCGCGCCAGATGACGGAGCGTGAAGCTCCTCACCGGGAGACCGCGCAGGGCCCCCTTTGCCGGTTCGGCCGAGGGCGCAAGGTGAAATTCTTCGCCCCTGTTCTGTGGGATCCCAGTGAGAAAAAAAAATGCATGGACGCAGGCGATTTAGACAGGTTCGGGCCGTTAAGGAGCGTAATACCCTACTCCTGTGTTCTGGTAGATCTGAGAGTATAATGGAATCCAGAGAGAGTCCCCCTTCTCTCCTAGGCCTGGGCCTCCTTTTATATGGCAAGGGGCTACCACATGGGCTACGAGCTACCTAGGAAAGAAGACATTCTTTTACATTTAGGGCTATCCTACCGTCGGAAGCAGCCTCTGACAGACACCGCAGCACGCCTTCGCTCGGTCAACCGTTTCCTTGGTCATCGGCCCTTGAAGTAGTGATGATATCTTTGGGGTGGTAAGGCCGATGATTGATTCCAGGATGGTTGATCCTGATGAGGCCACAGCTTGAGCATAACAAATTCTTTGTCCGCTGTTGCTCATAGATGGGATCGGCTCGTCTCGGACTTGAGGGCTGATACCCTGGATGAGCTCTGTCACGTAGAATCTGGCCGATTGATGGAAAATGTGAGCAACCCATTCTTGCCACCATGCTTGGAAGCTGATATGTACAAAGGGGCTCAGATGCAATCGGTCGCAGTCACCCTGGTTCGGGGTTTCAATTTCCAGTGCCTTGCTCATGATCAATCCTGACGACACTATGCCCCTGCTCTCTAGGAGTCTTTGGAAGTATAGATTAATGGGGAGTTGTCCGAGCCCGCACTGTCTAGTAGCTACCATGGGGTTATAGAATTTATAGGACAGGCTGGTGCTTCTTCCTTGAAATATGCCTACTGGGAGCAGGCATGGGGTAATGCCGATCATAAATGACTCTCGGGATTCCATGTCATCATTTACCAGGTTCAACTGCAGATCGTCAGGGAGTTCAAAATCCTGATCCGAAAGGTAGAGGCATATATCCATCTTAATTGATGGGGGTCCGGTGTAGAATTGGATGAACCAAGTAGACAGGTCTTCGGCCGATTGATCTGCTCCAGGATAGACAGAGGCCGCCTCTCCAAAAGACATGCATCTTCTGGTTCTATGGTCTTCATGATCTGCATACTTTGATGGGAAACGGGAGTCTGATAGTGGAGGCCGATCAGCCATAGTGTTGGTATGAATGGTTAGCCAGAGCTGAATAAACCACCATGGTCCTCCGTGAGCTACAGTCTGTTTCAACATTAAATCTTGAGTAGAGACATGAAGCAGTCGATAAACAGCTCCTAGAAGATATCGGCCGAGAGGGATTTGTTTCTTGTCAACCAGAGCTTGGGCCAGATGCTGGCAATTGGTAGTTGGGCCACAGGTCGATCTGCAGAACACAAATCGTTCCAACCACAGCGTCAGGAAGGCCACATGTTCCTTTTCCGAGACTGATCCTTGTTCCATGTGTTCAGAAACATACCCAGACCAGCCTCCAATCTTCTTGGTTTTCAGTTTGTGGCTATTATTAGTCAGGAGGCTGAAGGGATTGATCTCAGATTGGATATCTAGTCCTGTTAGCATCTTGACGTCGATTAAAGTTGGGGTCATCGGACCTTGCTTGAACAAGAACGCGTTCAAGGTGCTAGACCAGAAATAGGTGGCCGCCGACATGAGTGGCTCGTTTTTCTTGGTATCGGCCAGGGACAAAGTAATACATTGGCCGATTCCTATTTCATCCCAATGGACCTGTTTGGCTGCAGCGATTCTCTTATGCCAGGTTCTGTATCCGTTGAGTTTTGATGGCCAGGATCTGAAAGTGTGTTTCCATGAGGAGACGTTGGGTTTGGCTTGTTTGAAGGGGATTCTGTCTGTCTCAGCATTAAACAGCCAGGTCGGGTCGCAATTGCCCATGGGGCCTAGCAGGAATCTGTGTGATTTGTCGTTGGTGGGGATCAAGATTTGGTTTTTGAAGACCTATATCATAAGAACGACGAAAAACATAAGACCCAGGGGGGCAAAAAAGTTGAATCCCTAGTTCGAAGAAATCGACAGGAAAGTGGGAATGTGAATACAGAGGAGATTAACTTACCACGGGGATTTCGGAGGCGTAGAACGGAGCGGAAGCCATTGTTGTCGTCGACGAAATTGCCGTGGAAAGGATTGATGCCGATGGGATGCCGAGGGGTCGCCGGAGTTGAAGAGCGTGGGTGGTTGCTAAATCGGCGGCGGAAAGCTGCGAATCTGGATCTGCGCGGTTTTCAGGCAAACCCTAGCAAGGGAGTCGATGAGTTCTTCGGGGCTAATTCTGCCACATTATATAATGAAGCGGAATTGAGGGGCATGTGTTAACAGCGGATTTTCGTAATCGACCCGGAGAAGGAGGAGGAAACCGAAGCAGAGACAAAGGGCTAAGTTGAAGTCGAACCAGGTCTCGTATCGGACATGGTCAGTGTATCGGACTCAATGAGGCGCTGGCAGGAAGGCTGTATCGGCCGATTCGGATTTGTATGGTTATTGGCCGATAGAGGTTGGAAGTTGACAAAACCAGCGTGGGCTTGGTTTGGGCTCAGGATAAGCTTCAAGGAAGTTGCCAAATAGAGATAAGGCTCGATTTTAGGCAATTGTATCTTGTAAATTAAGTAGGTTTAGATCTAATCTGTGGCAAAAGTCTGCCGCAAAGACTTGTTGTTTGTTAGAGATAAGATCGTGTCCTACATGGACCCTGTTGTAATCTCGGGTATAAATATCCCGATAGTCTGTACATAGAGACTCTCTCACAATCCAATACAACAAACCAGTTCAATCTACTTCGGCGCATCGCCAACCCTCGCAAGAGGTTGACCTTGACGAGTTCTTGCCTTCCCGGAGCAAAGGTAAGAACTCGTTCCCGACGATCGGCATCGTCGGGGCTAGCGTGTCGCTTTAGGCACGTTAAGCCTCGATGATGTGATCGTCGTCTATCATGTTTTGGGTAATCTTGACAGGTGTCTTAATTATGCTTCGCCAGCGATCTATTCGTTTTAGGGTTTATTGCCGACGACGGTTTAATTATTATGCTTGGTTAGATTGTTCAATGCATCTACCATCCCCAAAAGCAATCGACGGCTTGATTTTCTTTGTGTTAAGTTTCGATTCACACTTTGAGTTGCTATCGACCTTAGTCCTGTTTTGAGATCTAACACAAAGCCTGCTTTCGGTTGTAATTAAGGATATAACTGGGGTTTCAGCCAGTTTTATCTGACACACGTGTTTATTATAATGTTTTCATGTGTATCTGTCATCTACATAAACGGATTGATTAATAGGGATGCATCTGTTATGGATAATTCTCTAAGGTTTATCCGTGATTGATATGTTTATATTGGTTGATTGGTTCATGTAGATTTGTACTAGAGTATTAGCTAGTGTAGTTATCTTTATTGTTCTTATCGGCCGATGCCATTAATCGACAGCAACATGTTGATGAAGGCCGATAAGATCTATGTTTTAATCCTGCTTTATCATGAGTAAGCCGATATAGCTTTGCCCTATCGGCTGGGCTATGACAATGTGTCATCGGCCTATTGGCCGATCGGCCGTTGTTTTCTGACATGGTTTACTTGTTTCTTGTTGATTGCAGATAAATCAACTGGCACACTCTGCACACGACTAGGCAAGCCATTTGGACCTGCATTGGAGTTAAGCAGATCTCCCAGGCCGCCGTGGTAACGCAGAACCCGTTTGGTTGCAAGGCGGGTCGAAATTCTACGCTAACAGGGAGAGAGAGGGAGGATGACATGTGGGCCCCACATGTCAGTGGATCCCACAATATATTTTTGTGTGAATGATAAATGGTCCCACATATTTTTTTATTCTAGTGCCACATAAGCACCATGTCAGCACCATATAGGATGAAGACCCGGTCAACACCGCCACGTAGGCGCCACGTTAGCCAAAATTGCTTCCAAAACCACCCAAGGACATAAATTACGCCTTTTTGATAGTTGGAAGAGGCAATATACCCGGTTTCGCATTTGGAGAACATGAATCATACTCGGACCATAGTTGAGGGAGTAAAAATATGCTTTTTCCTTTAAAAAATAATCTTGGGGAGCTGTATGAATTTTATTGGACCTTGAGATTCTTTTTTGTAAAAAACTATATGAAATTTATATATTTTAAAGGAGAAAGAAATTAATTTTCAACATAAGATCATCAGTTTAACGAGGGGAGTCGCAACTCGATTGAGATATTATATTTTTCAATGCAATTACATGATGGACTTATATGCACATACGCCACTACATATGTAACACCACACTCACATCCTTTAACACACGCTCTAAGAGACAGAAATTAGTGGCACCTCCTTGATATCAGTAAAATCATGTTAAAAACCATTTGCATATGCGTAATATTCGTGGACATCCTGATGGGTGGAACCATGTACCCATGACTCCATCACTATACTCTTGTGCTTTTCCAGATATCCTATATACTTTTACAGTGAACACAATTTGTTTTATTGTGTTGTGATTTAATTTTCAGTGAAGTCTGATTATAAATTATAACAAAAACATGTAACATAATAATATCATAATACAACTCAATAATCAACAAAGCGTAACAATTTTATTCAAAAGCCACAAAATCAAAAACCCGAGTAGACAACAATTTTATCGTGCGTATCACTTGTAGCGTTTTATATGCAAATTTCTCAGATCGATGCACGTGGTTTTTATCTAGTTTTTCTTTGTAACCTTGTTTAATTAGTTCGATAAGAACAATATATAGATTTTTTTTATCAGATAATCTGCACTGTGTCACTTGTGGTTTTCATTTTACCAGAGGAGCAACCTCCACCGTCTGATCTTGCAACCTCCGTCCAGCCACGCTGCAGAGACGGTCCAGATCGAGCCCGAAACCATCATCCCAGTTGCTCATAGAAAGGATCCGACCCGTTACCACCACCCGCAGCACTATCCAAATGCTTACAACAAAATCCGACCCTCGAACTCTCCCACACTCCATTCTCTGAGATCTACGACCACCACCCATCTTCCCAAACTCCGGCGATCGCCGGAGCGCCACCGCCCCGGCGGCGCGATGGACCTCCTCATCGCGCAGATCACCACCGACCTCCGCTCGTCGGACGCGCTGCGGCAGTCGTCCGCGCTCCTGCAGGCGCTGCAGCAGTGCGCCGCCGGCCGCGACGTCTCCGCGCTCGCCCGCACCGTCGCCACCGAGATCCTGTCGGCGCCTTCCTCCGCCGTGTGCAAGCGCCTCGCGCTCGACCTCCTGCGCGCGCTGCCGCTGCCCCCCGACCTCCTCGACCCGCTTCTCCTCTCCTCCCTCCGCTCCGACCTCTCCTTTCCTGACCCTGACGTCGCCGCCTCCTCCATAGCCTCGTTCCCCTCGCTCCCTTCACACCTTCTCCCCTCCCTCCTCTCCTCCGCCCACGCCGACATCACCGCCGCTCTCTCGTCGTCCGCCGAGTCACTCCGTCTCGCCACCGTCACCTCATTATCATCTCTCCTCCCGCGTGATGACCTCGCGCTCATGTGCTCCACTAATCCCTCGCTCATGGCGCACGCCACCGCGTGGTGGGGGCAGCTGGCGGAGCTTGCACTGGACCCTGCGGATGCTGTGGCTGCCACAGCGTTTGAGGCGCTTGCTCGGCTTTTCCAGGAACTGGATGCCCGCCGCATGAGCCGGCTTGCTGGGGACAAGCTTGTTGATGGAGAGGGCGCGCTTGCCGTGCGTGCTCAGTGGGCTGCTGAAGCCATCAATTTCATTTGGTCCCGGCGAAACATGCTCATTGCACGCTCCATGGTGATGCCCGTAGAGCGCTTCCGGGTCACCGTGTACCCTCTTGTGCACGCAGCAAAAATGGTTGCTTCCGGCATGGTAAACACATTGCGGCAGATTGCCAAGCCAGGGGACACTACAATAGATGATAGTGTGGAGTCAAGCGCGGAGAAGCTGGTCGGGGTGTCGGACATCATCTCGCACTTGCTGCCTTTCCTCAGCTCACTGGATCCACCATTGGTTTTTGAGGTGGGGATAAATATGCTGGCACTTGCAGATGTGCCTGGAGGCAAGCCGGAGTGGGCTTCAGCTGCCACTATTGCAATTTTGACACTTTGGGACCGGCAAGAGTTCTCATCGATGAGGGAAACCATTGTCAGAGCCGTTGTGACCAATCTCCATTTACTGGATCTTGGAATGCAGGTCTGAATCAATCACCTCATAGCCACTTACTTTAGTGTAGTCAACCTGATGATTACTTTTAGTTTTTTCTTTGGTATACTAACTGCAATTTTAGTTCAACCTTCAACGCCAACTGTATGACAAGGATCATGGAAGTGGGTATATGGGTTCTCACTGTTCACTGGCAACTGTAGAGGGCAATTTTGGATCAATTTGAATATTTACAATCATCAACTGTAGATGATAGATGATCTTGTTCAAATATAGCTTCCTTTCAATCATTCAGTGACATTAAGGTTTCGTTTGAATTGAGGTCTTTAAACTCATTCCAATAACATGTAATTTTAACCAGCTAGTGTTTATTATGAGTGCACCATGAATATACAGGGACTTGAAACTTAACTCAAGTTATAATTTTAATTCTCGACACACCAAGGGTTAGTATTGCTAATTCCCAATATTCTTGTTTAAACCAAACAGGTTTGGGATGTTTTTCATACCATCTAATCTATTTCATTAGAGTTGCCAGCAGTGAACCAAATGGCACCTTAGTTGGTTCGGAATTCCATCTCCTGATTGCTGCCATTTAACTCAACAATTATTTGATTTCTCACGATATTAGTTGCCACTACATTCCCTAGCATTAACTGGCGATCTGTGTTACATGCATATAATAACTTACAGCTTATCGTGCTTGTGTTTAATATGTTCTATTGTAGCATATCACCCACAACTTAATGAACTTCTTACTTCCTCCGAAGGGCATGTGCATAACTTCTGAAGAACATGTTCACAGGGACTAATTTATTCTAGTGAACAACAGTACTGGAAATTTATGCTCAACATGGATTTACAAAAGCAAGTTTTGTGATGCAGGTGTCTCTGTTTAAAAGGCTGCTTCAAATGGTGAGGAATTTGAGAGCAGAATCTGATCGTATGCATGCATTGGCATGTATTTGTCGAACTGCTCTTTGTGTTGATCTTTTTGCAAAAGAGAGTGTTAGAAGAGGTCAGAAGCCTGTTCCAGGAACAGATGTGATATCACTGTTTGAGGATGCAAGGGTGAAGGATGATCTGAACAGCATAACGAGCAAGAGCTTGTTCAGAGAAGAGCTAGTCGCTTCCCTAGTCGAAAGTTGTTTCCAGCTATCGCTCCCCCTACCTGAGCAGAAGAATTCTGGGACAGAGAGCAGAGTTATAGGAGCATTAGCCTATGGAACTGGATATGGTGCATTGAATTGGACAGAACCTGCTTTGGATGTGGTGGAAGTTTGCAGGCCTTGTGTTCTTTGGGACTGTGGTGGGCGTACCTATGCAATTGATTGCTATCTGAAGTTGCTTGTACGGCTTTGCCATATATATGATACTAGAGGCGGTGTAAAGACAATCAAAGCTGGTGCATCTCAAGATCAGATTTTAAATGAGACAAGACTTAGAAATTTGCAGCTACAGCTTATCAAGGATCTTCGTGAGGTTATGTTCTTAGTTAATCTTAATTTTTAAAATCTAAACATGACGGCATGTTTGTTTTACATGAACTCACATAGTTCTTTATGTTTGTTAAATGTTGATGCTTCGTTCATCCACCAAATAAGTAAAATAGCGGTTTATGTATTTTATACTATTTTTTATGGCAACCCATTAGTTTTTTCTCTGTTCCACCGAACTCTTATATATTACAGTACGTGATTTCCTCTCTTGGCATGCATCATTTTTATGCTTGTCCCCTGCCTTTTCCAGTCTCATGTATCTGACTATTGCAAAAACTTGTGCTCTAAAGTATGAAAAACATTTCCCATAAACTTCTCTTGTTCAAGAACTAAAAAGCATACACTTTGTTAAGTCTTTAGCGCTTTACCTTAGTTTGGTTTGATTATGATTGTCGCTTTTGCTCTTCTACTCATTTATTTTGTTCAAATGCTTATAAACTTAAACTGCATCATCTGTAAAAGATTCTTTCCCAGTTGGTGATAATCAATAAAGTACCAATGTTGACATGATTCCTACTCTATGTTCTATCAGATTGTTTATATTTGTTTTTTATAAACTAATAAATACAAGTACTTTTTTTTTGCAGGTTCATACGCCAAGAATTTCAGGACGATTGATATGGGCAATTTCTGAACATTTTGATCTTGAAGGCCTGGATCCTCTTTTAGCTGATGATCCAGAGGATCCACTGAATATCATCATATCTAACATGCATAAGATTCTATTCAATATCGATTCATCTACAACTCCCTCAAGTAGGATACAAGATGTGCAGTCTGTCCTCCTATGTGCTCAACGTTTGGGATCGAGAAATGCAAGAGCAGGCCAGCTCCTCAGAAAAGAATTGGAGGAGTTCAGGGCAAGTACTTCAGCTGACTCTGTCACCAAGCATCAGTCGCGTTATGTCTTGCAAATAATAAAATATGTAACGAACCATCCTGATAACAGGTGAGTGTATTCTGAAACTTGAGTAACTAATTCTTTCACTAAGGGTCAGCATTATTTAGATATATACTGTTATAAATGTTGTACAATAGAAAAAAAATCTCTACTGGAACAGGCATTAGGAAATTATGAAATGTCTAACTTTCCAATATTTATTCAGGTGGGTTGGTGTAGGTGATGCTACTGGGGATTATCCGTTTAGCCACCACAAACTTACTGTTCAGTTTTCAGAGGCATCTGCAGCACAAGATAGGAAATTGGAAGGATTAGTTCACAAGGCCATTGAAGAGCTTTGGAGGCCAAATCCCACTCAGTTAACACTCCTACAAATGAAGGGGATTGGTGCTTTGCACAAAGAGCTTCCAAAAGCAATTACTTTGACTGGCAGCAGTGATCCATGCTATATTGAGGCATATCATCTGGCAGATCCAACTGATGGAAGAATCACCTTACATCTAAAGGTATGGCCTGATCGATGCATCTTTCCCTTGTTCGGTTAACAGTATTTTCATTTTATTGTACTTTTATGTTTTGGTCTCTGCAAAATGCCGTTTAGGGACAATTTAACTCTTAACATGAAAATAGTTATTTTGTGGGGCTGGGGTAAAGTTGCCAAGCAGTTTTTTTGCCAACACTGTAAATACTAGTATATTATTAAATAAAATAGGAACCGATATTCTTATGCAACCTATCGGCCACAGTTTTCTCATTTTCGAGGCCATATTATGTCACGGCCTTTATCATGTTGAATCTTCAGTGTTAGCTCCAGCACAGTTTAATTTTATTTTTGTACTTGTTACCTGGTGGCAGATAGGTTGATTTTAGAAGTTAAAACAACCATGTGTGGCTCCACATAAATTTCTTTTCTCTGAACTCTAGAATTTTTTTGACTTGGAATTGTATTATCATGTTGTTTGACTAGTTTATGTTATTGCAGATTTTAAATTTGACTGAGCAACTCCACAAGGTTGATATCCGAGTTGGTCTCTCTGGAGCACTGTATTATATGGATGGATTCTCCCGCACAGTTCGGCATCTACGTAATCTTGTTTCCCAGGTGTTTATATTAATTTGAATGTGCCTATTTTGCTGATGTTCTTAGGCTTCATTCGGAACTGCTTGTCAGCTTAGATTTTCTGTGGCACACAAAACGAGATAAGCCATTACACATGATTAATTGAGTATTACAATTTATTTGATTTAAAAAAAAACTTCTGTAAGAAAGTATTTGCAAAAAAAAAGCACCGTTTAATAGTTCGGGAAACGTGCTCAGGATAAACGTGGGAGTAGCCAATCCGAGAAGCACTTTAGAACTCAGCCTTAGTATAAACTTTACAATTACCCATCAATAATTTAAAACTAGTGTAGTGCCCCTTGTGTTGCTAGGGATCTGAGATAACCTCACCATAAATTCTGAACTTAAACTAATGAAAATAATTGTCCTCTAGTATAAAAATGCACACACATAATTCACATAGTAGATAAACCAACTCTTATTTCAATCTATCTTAGGTGTAAAATGCCTTTCAATTCTGCAGGATCCAGTCCAAAGTAGTGTAACTGTTGGAGTTTTGCACTTTGAGAGATGCTCCCTCTGGGTCCAAGTCTTGTATTACCCATTTTATGGAAGTGGAGGATCTGCAGACTACGAAGGAGATTATGCAGAAGAGGACTCACAAACAGTTAGGCAGAAACGCTCACTTAGGCCAGAGCTTGGTGAGCCAGTTGTTTTGCGGTGTCAGCCCTACAAGATCCCCCTCGCTGAACTTCTCTTGCCATATGAGTGCTCCCCAGTTGAGTATTTCCGGCTATGGCCAAGCTTGCCAGCCATGGTGGAGTGCACTGGCACATACACATATGAAGGTAGTGGTTTCAAGGCCACTGCTGCTCAGCAGTACGACAGCTCTCCTTTTCTCAGTGGGTTGAAGTCGATTTCTTCTAAGCCCTTCCATCAAGTCTGCTCTCATTTCATCCGAACAGTAGCCGGGTTCCAGGTAAGCATTTTGAATAATCTGTGTCACTTGAGTCGCTCTCTTTATTCTTTCATCTACATAACTATCAAAATTCTTGGGTTATAACTCATTTGATCTCCTACAGTTATGTCATGCCGCGAAGACATGGTTTGGTGGGTTTGTGGGCATGATGATCTTTGGCGCAAGCGAGGTGAGCCGCAACGTTGATCTGGGTGACGACACGGCCACAATGATCTGCAAATTCGTCGTTCGTGCCTCCGATGAATCCATCACAAGAGAGATCGAATCAGACCTCCAGGGCTGGCTGGATGACATCACCGACGGCGCCGTGGAATACATGCCGGAGGAAGAGGTGAAGAGCGCGGCGGCTGAGCGGCTGAAGATTTCCATGGAGAGAATAGCCCTGCTCATGGCGGCCAAGCCGAAGGTGCCACCGGCGAAAACCAAGGAGGAAGAGGAAGAGGAAAAGAAGGAGCAAGAGGACTTGGACGAGTTTGGGAACCCCAAGGGCCCCTCGACGCTTTCCAAGCTCACGGCGGAGGAGGCCGAGCACCGTGCGCTCCAGGCGGCCGTGCTGCAGGAGTGGCACCAGCTGTGCAAGGAGAAAGCCTTGAAAGCACACTGAGGCTTTGATTTTTTGTGTTGTGATTTGAGTGTACAATTTGTTCCTGTTTCTTCTTTTATTAACCCCATGCTGATCAATTTCATACTACTGCCGATTTGTTCATTGTATTCATTGTTCACAGATAGCACATGTAACAATTTAACATAGCTCCAAACTTTGGTGTGAAAGTACTTATATTTTGGGTTAATTGGATCTATGCCATTACAACTTTACCATTTTAAAAAAATATCATTACTATTCATGAAACCTACTACATACCATTGAAATTTTTTAAATTAAAACCATGTCACCGCCGTTACAATTTCTGCCTCCTTCCTCCAATCCCATGGAGAAGCCGCGCGAGCGTCGAGGAGTGGCTGCTTCTTGGCTCCGGCAAGAAGGGCGAGAGCATGGCTGTGCCAAGAAGGGCGAGAGTAGGCGGGGCCGCTGGTGGCCAGCGGCGTCCTGCGGAACGTGGTGCGGATGCGGCAAGCTTGCCCTGCCGGCGCCTCCCTAGCCACCTCCGTCTTTCTCATATGCATTGGTCGAACACCCTTCTAGCACGCAAGAACTGCTTCATTTATACCACTTATTTGTTGAATTTGTGGATAATTTCTTGGTCAATGTTGATTAGTTCGGCCTGGTGAGTGTGCTGGCGTGCGGCAGTGCCAACTTCTCGGCTCCTACAAGGAGCGCGTCATGTTCGTGCCGTTGGGCAGAGTGTCGTCCTGCTAGTGATGGCTAGCTACAGCTTCACGGCAGCGAGCCACGTCGTTGTGTGCTGGGCGCTGGTGCATAAGGCCATAAGGGCGACATGGGGAGCAGGGCACCCCGCTCGCGAAGAACAACTAGCTCGGGCGGTGGGGCCAGGTTCGGGGAGAGATATTTGAATTTATCATTGAACCCACATGTCATAGACACATAAGGGCTCACATGTCATAAACTGCGAGCGACAAATCCTTAATTATCACATCTTAAAAGTGGCAAAAAGTTAAATGCCCCGTCCGGGGATGCTAGCAGCGAGGTTGCCACCCCCATGTCCGCGGCAACTGCCGCAGTGCAAGGAGCCACTGGTTGGCCGCGAGGTGTGCCGATGGGTCACGGTGCGCATCGTCGTTGAGGGCGTGGACCGCCATGGCGAGCCGCGCCTGAAGCTCCGACGTATCCACGTCCATCATGGCGGCGTCGGCGGCGGCAGTGGGTGGTGTGGAGCAAGGAGCTTGACTTCATGTGGCAGCAAAGGATGCGGTTGTGGAGTCGATGGTGCACCTCGGCGGCGACGCAGGGGGCTGAGCGGTATCCTCTTTTCACCTCCACTTCGATCCGTGCCTCCTGCTCCGTGACAAGGAGAGCTATGAGAAGCCGATGACGACGATCTACTGAAGAGGTGTGGGAGGAGGAGATGGTTCTCTGGCCTGGCACATGGGCCTTGGCGGCGACGCCCTTTCAATTGGGGACGATGGAGCATCGAGTGGGTGACACAACGTGAACTAGCTAGCAGCAGGACAACGCCGGCGAGGTGGCCCAGCCAGAGAGAGCGAGAAATCGTGGCGGCATATGGAGGTTGACGGAAATCGTGATGACAGTGGCATGATTTTAATCTTTATCTTTGCACACACACATAAAAGATTCATAGTGTTTCTGTCGTCCCACCTGACATACCGCATATCACATGAGAGCAAATCACGTGATGTCCCTCTCCTACGCGACGCCAACCGTGCCTGAGTTCAATTGTATGAAAATAAAAAATAAAAAATATAATCTAATTTGTCGTACAAATATATTTGTTGTACTTAAAAAATGCGTAGACTTTTGCATAAATATTTATCCATAGTCCGTCAATTCCCTTTGTGATTTGGCTTCCATTCGTCCCTCCGCTTTGTTCCATCATTGCTGCACCTGCCACCGAGAGTCCAATCAAGGCCAAGATTTCTTCTTGTTTCTATTTCTTTTTTCCATCGGCTGTATTGAAGTGTCGGTCTTCATCCGTCAGTGACTCCGCTTCCGCACTAGAGAGAGACATAAGAGTTGAAGATGGCAACTGTTGGTTCCTCGCCCCACATCCGTCGTCCGACGGATTCGCCACATGCCCACATCTTTTCTTTCTTCCATCGTTGGTTGTTTCTTTGTTTTTGACTCTATTTCCTGTTTCGCATGTGATATGAGACCACTGCTTGAAATAGTAAAACAATATCGAGAGAACGGGCAGGACTATACAAGCACATGGCGGCAAGCCTGCGATCTACATTGACTATGCTAGAACAATTGTAATCCCCCAATTTTTCATATGTCGATGGCGGCAACAAGGAATGGTAGCACATAGGCGTATCTGATGGGTGGTCCTGATGATCCCGGAATCGCACAAAAAATACATAATTATCTCTATCTCTACTATTATAAACATTGAAGATGTTTTTGTCAAAATTTTAGTACGTCATCCGTGTTTAAGTCGGTTTTTGAGTTGGTTATATGTGGCCAGTATCCAATTCGACGTGAGTCTAGAATAACTATTATACACCCCTATCTCAGCCCAACCCCTCCCTCTCCCAGCCCAATCCAACCCGCCCACACCGTCCCGCACGCCTCCACTCGATGCCACGTGCGCCCCTCCCCGATCGGCGTCTTTTTTTATTCTTTTATTCCTTTTTCCCCTCTTTTTTCTTCCGATATTCCTCATATTCTCCCCTCTCCTTCCAATCTCCTCTCTTTTCTCTTCCTTTTCTTTTTCCCCTCCTTGTTCTCTTCCAAATTTCTCTCCTAAGAAATATTTTTCTTTTGAATTTGTCATTGTTTAAGGTATGTATGCGACAACTTTGTTACTTTGCAAATGTTTTTCATTTATGGTAAAAAAACTTTTATCAATTGAATAATCAAAATTTCAATCTTTGATCAATGAGGTATAGCAAAATGCACATGTGTCAACTTATGGAATAGCTACCCGATTAATTTGTGAGGCTATGAAAAGGTGTACATAAGAGATTCTTTGTGTGATGACGTATAAAGCACGCTCAACCTGGTTCAATGTTATATATGATTTCTGATTTTGTTTTGCTATTGTTTTGTTTGTCTGGTTTTAGTTTGTTGTTTAAATTGACAGATTTTTATCAAAAGATTATCTTCAACTGCTGCAATGCACATGCAATTTTGCAAGTTTTAAAAAATTTCAATGACACATAACAGATTTCATGAATAGTAATGTCATTTTTTCAAAACGATAAAGTTGTGATGACATCCAATTAACCCTTATATTTTCGGTGACTCTGCTAATCCTTTTCTTGATACAAATGTTCACAATAGCAATGACATGTGGGGTCTCTTGCACCAGGGCCCCGCAAGCCAGTCTTCTCGAGTAACCGGGGCCCCACCTCTCCACGCGAGCCTCGACCAGGCGATCATCCCGTGGCGGCGGCGGCGGCAGCGGCGGCGGCGCCGTCCTCCGGCCGCCGCGTGCAGTCGACTAGTCGAGCTGTCTTGGCATGGCAAGGCGGCAGCCTTGCTGATAGCCAACGGCGCAAACCGACCAAGCCGCATGCCCGCATGGTACTCGAAGGGGTCGGGAGGGATGGCTCGGGGTCGGGGGCGGTGGGTGCTGCCGACGCGGCTGCTGAACGTTTGCCTCGCCGCGCTCTGCCGCGGGGGGAGCCTCGCCGTCGCGGAATCCGTCCTCGTCGACGCCATCCGCCTCGGCCTGCCCCCCGACGTCGTTACCTACAACACCCTCCTCGCCGCCCACTGCCGCGCCGCGGGCCTCGAGGCGGGCCTCGCCGTCATGACTCGGATGCGGGAGGCCGGGGTGGAGCCCGACGCCGTCACCTACAACTCCCTCATCGCGGGGGCATCACGCCGCGTTCTCCCGATACACGCCCTCGACCTGTTCGACGAAATGCTCCGTGCAGGGATCACCCCCGACTCCTGGAGCTACAACCCCCTCATGCACTGCCTGTTCCGGTCCGGCCACCCGGAGGATGCCTACCGGGTGTTTGCTGATATGGCTGAGAAAGGCATTGCGCCGTGTGACACCACCTACAACACTCTCCTCGACGGGATGTTTAGGGCCGGTTATGCGATGAACGCATACAGGATGTTCAGGTACCTGCAGAGGGCGGGGATCCCCGTGGGCATTGTGACTTACAACACCATGATTAACGGGCTGTGCAGGTCAGGCAAGGTGGGCTATGCACGCATGGTCCTTAGGGAGCTTGGAAGGACTGATCATGCCCCAAATGTTGTCACTTACATGGCAGTTATGAAATGCTGCTTTAGGTATGGTAGGTTTGAGCAGGGGTTGGACACCTTCTTGTCATTGCTGGACAGAGGGTACATTTCGGATGTCTACCCTTACTGCACAGTGATCAGTGCCTTGGTCAAGAAGGGCCGGCTGGGAGAAGCTAATACCTATTGTGACCTCATGATACAAAATGGATCTAGGCTTGACAGTGTGTGCTACAACACGCTGATTCACCTGCGATGCCAAGAAGGGAAGCTGGATGACGCATTTGACCTTGTGACCATGATGGAAGATGGCGGCCTGGAGAGCGATGAGTACACATTCGCAATTTTGGTCAACGGGCTGTGCAAGATGGGACATATTGAGGCTGCAGAAAAGCAATTATTTTACATGGAGATGAAGGGCATGCAATCTAATGTTGTGGCATACAATTGCTTGGTTGATGCGCTCTGCAAATTTCAAGAGGTGGATGCAGCTATCAGATTACTGCAGTGTATGAAACTAAAGGATGATTTTACTTACACATCACTAGTCCATGGTCTATGTAGGGTGGGTAGATACCATATGGCGTCAAAATTCTTGCGAATCTGCTTGCGTGAAGGTAATAATGTTCTTGCATCTGCAAAGCGTGCTGTCATTGCTGGGCTTCGTAGCTCAGGGTTTAAAAATGATTTGAGGAAAGTCCGCATAGCATTAAATATGGCTAAGCTCGTACGACCATAATCCAAGAAAATTGCCTGAAAGATCAATTCACAAGAGAAATGACTGGATGATCCTGCATGGGGTTTAAGGATGAAATATCTGGTCGGTGGCTCAGTGCATCATGCTGTAGAAGAAGTAACATGGGAATACTCTTTTTCTGGAGAAACCGTAAGCTGGTGATCTTGCATTATGCAATCAGCTTTTTTGCTGTCAAACCCAAGTGGAACAAAATTAAACATTCAGCATTAGCTGGCAAATGGTATTGGCTCAGTATGTTCATGAAGCTAGCACTAGCTGGTGTACTCTTTGCCTTGAATTTTGTTGTGAAGGTAATTGTGGATTTTATATTTAAATTCAATGCCTTCTGCTTAAATTAGTTCTCACTTATCGTCGCTGCGCAGTAAATTATGCTAAATTTACCCACTTTTTGGTGGTTGTTTCAGATTGGTTCGATTTAGCTATCTGTTGCTCCAGACCAGACAATACACAGCAAGCAATTAAAAAAATAGTAGAAAAAGCTGCAGATTGGTACAGGAAAACCCATTTGTTCATCATTTTTGGTCTGTTCTTTAATTCTTATGAAGCAGTGGAAAAAAAATCTTCTCTTTGGATAATACCATATGTCACAGTATTAACATGTTGAAGAGCAAGTTTTATATGCTGATGAAAAGCATGGCAGGAGGACAAATATGTTTGTGGTATGCTGCGGTGCGACCTATCCTTGAAATTTTCCATTGGATAGCCATTTGATGGAGCTCTGCTTGTCAGTGGCTGCTGAGCACGAGCAGTCAGTTGAACTTGAGAGGATGACAAGTCGGCAACCTCTTTGCGATGGAGCATCGTAGATTGGTTTGCACGGTGACATATGATTTTTTTGAACTCAATTGAGGTCAGGGTTGGTTTGGGTTGAAGTAGTGGGGGTGATTTGAGTAGATCAGGAGATGTTTGCTTGATTGGGTCTGGAAACGGTCTAGTTTTTGAGGCATTAGCAGGTTATTGTCACATAAAGTTATTGTCACATTCTACCATTTTTTCCCTATTTTTGAAGGACATGTTGAGTGGTATAACTTTAATTTACAGAACATGGTAAATTTATGTTCAAGATGGATTTACAAAAGTATTTTCTGTGACCCAGGGAGTCTTCAAACAACTGCTTCGAGTGGCAAGAAACTTGAGAGCAGAACCAGATCATATCCCTGCATTGGCATGTACTCCATTTGTAGGAATGCTTTTTTTTTTTTTGCCTATTCATACTTTGGAAGCCCATTCGAGGAACAGGTGTGATATCACCTTTGATGATGCAGGTGTGATGATACAAGCTGAAAATCACTGCTGCCGAGCGGCTGAAGATTTTCAAGGCAGCAAAACTGTAGGGACCTTTGCTAGCGACAAAAGAGGAGAAGAATGAGCGGAGAGAGTAATGGTAGAAGAAGCTGAGCACCGCGCTCTTTCATTTCATGTGTAGTTCTTTCGACATGAATTTTACAAAAGGAGTCCAATTTGGCTTGATTTGGGAGAAAACGAATTCGTACATTCAGGACTACGCGAACAGGCATATCAGATGAAGGCGGGGCCGTCCTTTCTGTTAAGAGACTGTAAATTCCAAGATGTCAAATATACGAGTTCCAACACAAATCCTACAGAGTTTTTGCTACAGGAAAGTGATTTCACAGTTGTACATTGTATCTCAGATACGGCATTGGTATATTTTATCCTCTGAAAAAGAAATTAAAAATTGATATTCCCTCCATACCAAAACATAGCAAGTAGTCCTGATCCAAGTTTCGAGTTTGTGGTTAATTCATTATTATTATATTTGGGACAAAAGGTAGATTTTTTTGGATACAACTTATTTTCAGTTGGTATCTTATCCATACATATACCACCAAATTACTAAAAACTTCGGAATCTGAAAAACCCAAACCCAACCGAAGCATCTCGTGTCCCTATCTATTGGGTCATTTGAAAGTTGAAACTGGAGCGAATAACTTCTCGACTCTAATTTCCGCACGACCCAACCCAAAAGTCTCCGCGACTTCCCGTTCGCCGCCGCCGCCGCCGCTCGGTTCCCCGATGGCCGCCGAACCGGAGGAGCGCCTCGACGTCCTCACCGCCGGCGGCGAGAAGACAGGCGCCTCCAAGCCCAGGCACGCCGCCGCCACGCTACCCAGCGTACTCCCGCCGCTTCGGTTGGATTCGATTCGATCGGATTGCGTGACTCCGCCGCCGCGGCTTGCTCGTTTTTTTTTTCCGCAGGTCGGAGGTGCACAGGGACGGGGACTACCACCGGGCTGTGCACGTGTGGATCTACAGCGAGAGCACCGGGGAGCTGCTGCTGCAGCGCCGCGCTGACTGCAAGGACTCGTGGCCTGGCCAGTGGGACATCTCCAGCGCCGGCCACATCTCCGCCGGCGACTCCTCTCTCTCCTCCGCGCAGTGAGCTCGCTAGCCTTGCTCCCTTAATAGAATTTCGGAATGCGATTATATGAATTCTGCTTGGCAATTATGCCTAGCAGCGTGGAGAAACACTTGTCACTCTGGTTTAAGTTTACTAATTACTATGCACATGGGCATGATACTCATTGCTTATAACTGCTGGAGTTGTAATCTCTGAGATATTGCTGTCCATCTGGTCGATGCAACTGCTGAAACTTGATTGAATTAACTTATGTGATGAATGGTTGCACATATGCTCTGTATTGTCACATAGTGTTTGAGATACTGTTCATAGTTTGTGTTAGTTTATTCCACAGGTTCACTGACTTGCTTTTGTTGGCTTGGCTATTACTCTATTGCGTGATTCTTTGCTAGGCTAGGTAATGGTAATGTTAAAATGATGCATTCTAATTGGTAATGGCATTTGACATGGATCATCAGGCGGGAGCTCGATGAAGAACTAGGCATCAAACTTCCATCCGATGCTTTTGAGCTGTTATTTGTTTTTCTTCAGGAATGGTTAGTATCTCTATCTCTTAGTTAATTATCTTATTGTGAGTTTGCAAACTACATAAAAAGCTATTACTTTTATATTTTTTGATCGGGTATGAAACACTATTCTATCCCTCATCAGTTTAAGATTGTAGAGCAGGATATTCTGATCATAACTGCAACGGATCTTTACAATTTCAAACAGTCATCAGTATACTGAGAGGCTTGCTAAATGCTAGTAGTTCACATTTCATCACTTTATATTCGCATGAAATTTCACACTATCAGTATCTGCATAAAGGGACGTTATATAATGATATCCTCTGATTCTTTGCTGCAGTGTTATCAACAATGGCACATACACCAACAATGAGTACAATGATGTTTATCTTGTGACTACTTTAACTCCAATTCCACTTGAGGCATTCACTCTCCAAGTGAGAATATAGTGATTAGTACTACTTTGCATTATGTCTTTTTCACTTACTCTTGCATATTCATGGTTGTCAACATCAACAAGTGTGTATTATAAGAAAAATATGTACTTATGTTGCTGCCACCAAAGGAAATATATCTGAGCAAGTAAATTGTGCCAACATGACAAATGGAACACTATTGGAATTTTTCAGCATATAACTATTTATGATGTTATTTTCTTGTTTTACTAGTTCTATATTTTGTTTCATAATCAACTGTAGAAGTTTTAATTATAGGAAAGTGAAGTATCTGCGGTTAGATATATGCGTCTTGACGAGTACAAGAGCTGCCTTGCAAAAGAAAGTGGAGAATATGTGCCTTATGATGTGAATGGGACGTATGGCCAACTATTTAGTATTATTGAAGAAAGGTAAGCATCTAAATTCTCTGTCCAATCATGTTTTCGTCAATTTGTGGCCTCGATTGTCCAAGGGATAATTATATTTGCTTTGGAAGAACTGAAATGGATTTTGTGTGATCGATACGGAATTTACTACTACCAACAGTCTGTGGTAACAAAGGTGCTGGTACAATTAATCCATGTCCAAGCTCTCATTTGGCCTCCAGGTTTAGGTTTAAACATCGGGAAGCTGGAGTGAGTATTTATGTCTCCGGGTTGCCAACAGTAGGTTCTTAGGAGTTAGGATTATTGTATAGTTTTTTTAAACTCATCAGAGAACTTTTAAGTTAAAAAAAGTGATGTGGTGTCAATGAGCAAGTTATTTCTCCTAATATTATCTAATAGGTAGCCATGTGATGAGTAAGTCTCTAACCAAAGGCTTAGCATTTGGTGAAACAGGGACTGTTACTGTATGTTTTGAGCAGCATCTGCTCCCTGTTAATAATCCACCAGAATTGGAACTTTGAAATAACTGTTTCTTTGTCTTCATCTCTTGCCAGTTACCACTTTGAAGCAATTCAACATATCATTCCCTTGGCAATCCCTGTTGCACCACGTTTTCTTTTTGTCAAAATTATCTTGCTTCAACCTTTCATGCCATGTTTATAGGTACAAAGATAATATCGAATCCCGCAGTTTAACCATGCAAAAGCAAATCAACCGTTATGCTCCCATCCATTTGGAACCAGAGGTAAGCTGTCTCTATTTTTTGTCAGTCACCCTGTAGCTCTGGCTATTTATTTTCCATTTCATATTTGATTATTTATGTAATTATTCTTGCCTATTTGGCAGCCATCAATATTCAACACCAACAAAATTATATGTATGGGAAAATGAAATCATTCACTTCATTTATCCACATAGCTACTAGGTATGCCATATGCAGTATGCATTGGATGTATTTATGCACATAACAGCTAGGTATGCATTGNCTCCCCCCCCCCCCCCCCCCCAAAAAAAAAGAATACTGTTCGTTTCATTGTGGCAGTCTGGTAGTTGGAAGGAATGATATATTGTGTCAAATTGTCTACTATTTTGTCGCACCTACTAGTTTCCTCATCTTTTCTTGGATTAATCCATCCAAGATTATTATTTCTTAGAATATTATATGATAAGTATACTATCTATAATCTATTCATCATAAAATTCTGTATCATAAAAGAACGTGACAGTTTGATTTCACGCACCAAGATCATAATATTTAGTTTGAACAGCAGGATGGAAACAGAAAATTTGATTCATCATTCCTATAATATAGTACATGCTTTTTTTTTCTGGCATGTTTGACTTTTCAATCTTTGGCTTTGCAGTTGACTAGTCTGTCCAAAGGAGACAGGGAAGCCTTGGGATATATTTTTAAAGCATCAATGGTTATTGATGACATCTTTTATGAGCAGGTACATCTTTCAACTTTCTTCATTTTTTTTGTAAACACACTTTTTTTATTCTTATTCGTTGGATATGTCATGTACAATTAGTTAGCAAAGATTATCTTCAGTAATAATTATTATTTTTACTGCACTGCAACCTCTTACTACCTTGGTTCGGTTCTCGATTAGGTTTGGAATAGCAACCGCGTGCTGAGAGACTGGCTGAAAGCACATGCCAACTACTCTTCTTTTGATAAGTTGAAGTGGTTGTATTATTCCATTAATAAGAGTCCTTGGTAATTTCTTTTCTATTGAAGTTTCTGTACGTATGCTGACTACTTTAGGTTTATTTGTACATTGGATATTTTGTTGGTTGCATGGTCATATGAGTTAAGATCATGACCTTCTGAAGTATGCTTTTAGTATTTGTCTTGTGTTGTCACATTGATGCATATATGTTTACATGTGTTGTGTGGATGGATATAGTTTGTTTCCTATTTTTTGTGTATCTACATCTTTATGAGAAAATTAAACATATTATATTGAGGAATGCATACTTTCTCAGATTGTTCTGTGCAGAACTTCAGGACTCCATGCATAGAAATGTTCTTTCATACCACTGTTATCTAACCATTACAGACCAATTGGTTTTATTTATAGATTTTCTTTTTTGCTATTCAATTTTTTCATTTTTAAGTTTATCCCTACAAAACGAAGTATGTTTGTATTTTGGGCTGTATGGAGTAGAGAATTAGTGAGATAGGTGCATGCCTTCATGGACTCTAATGAAATATGTAATTGGTGAAAGCTACAGCAGGGAGCATATTTATCTATGATCATTGGGTGTTTATGAGCACAAATCCATTTGTTATTCCTAATTTTGTATGTTTGTTTCAAACTCATCTTATCTAATTAGATAATGTATAACTGCTATGTATCTTTTTAGCATCTTGATAGATGTTATTATTTTGATATTTTTCCATAACAGGTCCTGCCTTGATGAAAATAAGGCTTTTCTATCGACTGCAGATTCTGCTGTGAAATTACTCACAGATGCCACCAAATCAGTTTCAGGATGGAAGGGGATTGAGTATCGTGCTGCATTTCCTCTAGATAATCCTCCTGGGGCAAACTTTTATCCTCCTGATATGGACAAAATGGTAAGATTGTGCTTAGTCACTTTTCTGCTTCCTAGAGCTCAAAATATCCAGTACGAATTTCATATGTATGCTGCAAACCTGATAGTACTGTCTGCTTACTGAGTTACCAATTTGCATATGTTTTGTATGGCTGTAGGAGTTTGAATTATGGAAAAATGGACTGCCTGAAAAGGAGCAAAAAGATGCAACTGGTTTTTTTACTGTCATAAAACGGCATGATGCCCTATTGCCTTCAATACTAGCGCAGTCAGATGGATCAAATCAAACCAAGACATCAGATGATCTTTTTGTTGTTCCATACTCCGAGGAGTACAAATCATCCCTTGAGAAAGCTGCTGAGCTTCTTCATAAAGCATCTGAGTGTTCTGATTCTCCAAGGTAAGCTCTGTAATGTATCAGCTTTTTGTTTCTGAATTTATAATTTATTTGCTTTTATCTTCATGTAGCCTCAAGAATTTTCTCAGAACCAAGGCAGATGCTTTCCTTTCAAATGATTACTATGAATCTGATATAGCTTGGATGGAGTCGGTTAGTATCCTAACTCTCAGTTTTAGTTCATTCTTTTCTCTTTAAATTTACAAATGTACTGGTTTTTCTCACTGGCTTTGATTCCTTTGTTCTTGGAGAAATTGTTTTTGAATGTTTTAAGGCAATTTGCAATCTTTTTTTTTGGAAAAAGAGAACAGTAGGGGAGTTCCCTACTGTAGAATGTATTATCAGTAATACAAACAATACAAGGTCTACAAGAGTTTTATGGTGAATAATGTGTGGTTTATGAGCACTGCAGTATAATGTAGAATATTTATTGGGTGTATATTCATAAAATTGGTTGTATTTGTCATATTTAACAGCAAGGTTTGGCTTTTACAAATCAGGATTTGCTCATATAACCTCTGTATTTTGCATTTCTATCTGTCTAGGACTCCAACTTGGATGTCACTATTGGCCCATACGAGACATACGAAGATGGCCTTTTTAGTTATAAGGTATTTGTCTCTCTTTTGAGATCTACAAAGAATTTTTTCTCCTCAGGATCCTTTGCTACCTGTTCTTGCCATCTACCTATCTGCTGGCTAGCATGGAATTAGCATCAAACACCACATATGATTTTGAAACTTCAGTAAGCTTGCTCGTTATCCCATATAATGCAGGTCTGCAACATTGTTGAGTGTGTGCCTATCTCCTGTGTTCAATTGTTGTTTGTGTTTACTAACTAAATGCCCGTGTGCTTGCTACTTATAAAAATGAATCATACACATGGAGCAAATTAAATGAACATGACCTTTTTTTTTCAATGAAGGCACCCTCGATACTTTTATCACAGGGAGCACTTCTAAAACTGTAATACTACACATACATGTGACGTCGGTCATCTTAGAGACCAAGTTTGTACTTTAGAGACCAAGAACATGATGGTATATGAAGGGACTTCTATGTAAAATTAATAGCTTCAGGAAGTATTTGGTAGAAAATGTAGTGGGGTGGCAGATTCACTGCCACCACCACCATTGACTTCTTTTAAAAGGAGTATAGGTCTTCTGGTGGTCATGATTTTATGTTGTTCTAGTAGCTATGATTTTCTATTAATACCTCAATGCTGGGGCTGCCCATATTATTTGGGTTAAATACTAGGATTTAAATTCAGTTAGGCACCACCTTATCCCCAATGAAGAAAGTATGGCCTATAGTAGTATATGAATAGAGTAGGCAACATTACCATTTGGTTTAGGATATGTGTTTAAACATGTGTACAGGATGTGCACATGCACTTTTATATCTTGAATCAAGTTTATCTACATACTAAGTATATGCATAGAGTTCAATATAAAATATATCATCTGTTTTTACTAGTATTTTCTACTATTTCAAAGGCAACCTTTGAAGCATTTGTTGGGGTACGGGATGACATTGCTACTTCTCAAGTTAAACTCTTTGGTGATCAACTCCAGGTAATTCTAATTTATTTTCTGTAGAAAAGTACCAACTTTTGATTTACAGGAAATTTGATCTAAATTTAGGATTTGGAGAAGCATCTTCCACTGGACAACATTTACAAATCTGACAATGTATCTGCTGCTCCAATTCGTGTTATCAATCTTCTGTACAACTCTGGGGTATGTCCCTTCTGTAACATGGCTTTAATTTGTTGGGGTTCATTTAATGCTTGATTTTATTACTGTGAATTTGTGATCACCCTAGTCATTTGCTAAAATTCTGTTTTGATTTGAACTCATTGTTACTTGAAGTTTTGATAATTGTAGACACAGAAAATCTTGCTTGTTTTCCCTTTTTGCTTGGTGGTAGATGGGCATCGCCAAGAAGCTTATGCCCTTAAATCCCTGAGAAGCAAGTATTCAGCCTTTTCTTTAATATCTAATGACAATTGATGACACATCATGATTTCATGAGAGGATTGTTTTCTTCCTTTTGTTTTTATGATTAAAAGAGAAGGTTGTTTACTTTGTTTGCTTTTCTCACTACTGCCCCAGTGGTATGTTGGCCATAGAATTATTGCTTATATTACTTTAGCTTGCCTGAGTTTGTCTCTATATTTGTAATCATTGGCTAAACCAATTGATAGGCTGAGAGCGTGGATGGCTTGTGTATGTATTGCAGATGATTTGTTGTGCCAATGGTTTCATATCCTTGGCCAACAGCTTCATGATGAACTAAACAGGGACTATTGTTGCAGGATGTGAAAGGCCCACAAACTATTGCTTTTAATTTGCCCAATGATGAGCGGATTGTTAATGAACGGGGGACCTCGATGGTTATGCTTAAGAACATTTCAGAAGCTAAGTATGTTCTTTTACCGATTATTATCTATAAATTTTAAATTGGTGACTCAGATAATTCACACTTTCAGTGGCAAGTGGCAACAAAAGTACGGGAGTTCCTTTTTTTTTGATGATTCTAATTTTCTTTATTCTTCAGGTTTAAGCATATCTTGAGGCCTATAGCTAATGCTTGCATCAGAGAGGAACAGGAAGATTATGTTGTTTTTGAGCCTTATTATACACATATTGTTTGCCACGAATGCTGCCATGGAATTGGACCTCATTCCATAACCCTTCCAAGTGGTAAAAGATCAACAGTTAGAATGGTACGTAACTTTGTATATACATGGAAATAAACATAAACTGTTGCATGAACCTTAGGTGCACTATAAACGAGTGCTTTGTTTTCCTCAAAATTTGCCACTTTCTTCAACCATTTTTTACGTAATGTCACTACCAAATTTCTTGTCAGATTATTGACAAATATGTAAAAATAACCAAATTGATAAGTATGGACGTTGCTATAGAAAATGTGGCATCTTTCACTTAGCAATGGAAAATAACTTTGCTAGTACTCCAGTATATGTAGAAATAAAAGACGTGCTTGTTTATCTGTCTTCACATTTCAAATTTGAAATGCTGGTTATTTCTCTGTTATCTGATTTATTGATGACCTCTCCATGAAAAAACAGGAACTCCAAGAATTTCATTCAGCATTGGAGGAGGCCAAAGCTGATATAGTTGGTCTATGGGCATTGAATTTTCTTATTCAAAAGGTCAGTTGCTTTAAGCAGTTATCAGGCTACCATGGCGCTTAGCTTAGTCGACCAGGCAGTCAAATCCTGTTATTGCTGTATATGCACATCGGGAATGCATAAGCAAATTTTCATTTGGCTATATCCTCGTTTGTGCCGTCATTACTACTTAGGGGGAAACAGAAATAGTTTTTCCAAACTGCGTGAACTGCACATTGCATGAGCACCAACTGCATGCAATTTCGCATTGGCTGGGTTGTGCAAAACCAGTTAACCTTGTTTTTAATAGCCCTACTAATAATAGCACATCTGCTTCTGCTCTACCAGGGTTTACTTCCTAAGAGCCTATCAGAATCCATGTATGTCTCATTCCTGGCTGGGTGCTTCCGATCGATCCGCTTTGGACTAGAAGAAGCTCATGGGTGAGGCTTTATTTTCTCTGTTAACAAACTGGATTATGTTTCTGGAAAAAAAAAAGATAAGGGAATGAATACTTCTCAATTCTCATAGAATTTCTGTACTGTCCTGAGCTCTTGATATAAATCACTGTTACTATGTGTGTAGAAAAGGGCAAGCTTTGCAGTTCAACTGGTTGTATAAGAAAGGGGCTTTTGTCTTGCATTCTGATGGAAAATTCTCAGTTGATTTTACAAAGGTATTTTTTTTCTCTCAACATTATTACTGTCATGTTGTCAATTCTCATTAGAACTTTGTGCTCCGAAAGGTTGAGGAAGCTGTCGAAAGTCTCAGTAGAGAGATCCTGACAATACAAGCAAAGGGTGATAAGCCTGCTGCTCAGTCTCTTCTCCAGTCCCATGCAAGCTTGACGCAACCACTGCGTGTGGCGTTGGAGAAAATAGAACACATGCAGGTAGCTATCAAATTTACCGTTTCATACCAAAATTTTAAAAGCTGAATAAAACTGTGACCAGGCTTCTCGCTGAGTGTTGGCTTGGGTTGTCTTCCTCGTTTATGTTAAAACGTTTTGGATTTTTCTAGGTACCTGTTGATATCACTCCTATATTCGGCACTGCAAATAAGCTGCTGGCCAACGGTCAGTAGTGCGCTCAGGTTGGCAATTGCTGTGCTTCAGTGGAACTCTGCAATAAAACCAGATCCAGGTTTTGTTCGTTCACAAGATGCTCCATGACGAGAAAACTGAAATGGGAAGTTAGGAATAAACGAACATATTCTCCGGAACCAAAAAATAATCTTTTTTTTTATGTATTTACGTCTTTGATTGCGAGAAGGAATTCCTTGTAATCTCACTGGAAAAGCCCACTAATATTTCTGGAGTATCGGTCAGACATTTAGAGTTCAGACTGCTGTTCTATTGTGGTTTGTGCCCCTGCAATAATGTCTGCAGCTGTTGCTCGTTCTCCGCAGGTCGGAGGCACACAGGCACAGTGCCGTAACTATCACCCCGGCGGTGCACGAGATCACCGAGGAAATCATGTGAAAATACACTGGACAGCAGTAACAATGTAACATACACTGATCGTTCTGTTCGGAAGCTAAAAATCGAGAAATCGCAAAGAGATACATAACACACCGTTTAGTAATTTGAAAAACGTGTTAACAAAAATCAAGATAAAATCTGAATCTTAATCAGAAAAGAACAACCCAAACCAAAAAAACCAGCACTGAATTTTCAATAATCACTCCAGAGGGCACATGGCATTTTCAAACACAGGACACTGTTCACAAACATTGGAAAGGAAAAGAAGCCTTCACAATCATTGTCAAACATTGCAACAGCCTGGTGATTCCCCAGTGGTGAACGACACTAGTATGGATTGCAAAAGGTACGATGTACTACTAGTTATATATATATTATTGTTAACAAGTACAGATATCAACAAAGACCCTTTTTCTCCTGTTAATAACTTACAGTACAGAGATATCAACGGAACGAACTGCCTCAAAATGCACCTTCAGCCTTCAGGCTTCAGCTCTCTCAGGCTACAGCAGATCTTAAAACCCCTACGGGTACCGAGATATTGGAACATGATCAGCCGATGGTGAGGTCAAGAAGTGAAATTTGGCAAATGAGGTCCCCTGGTTGATCCTCTTCTTCACTGAGCACCTCTGCCTCTTCGTCCGTGGGAACTTACACGGCCTTCGGATGCCCTGACACGTGTCACACGCCAGCATGTTATACAGGAACACATCCTCCAGATTCACGGCCACTTCCATGATACGCTTGATAAACGTCACCAAGTAGTCTTCAGATTGGAAGCAAAAGATGGTGAGAACGGCCAGGTTGTGGTGCTTGAAATCCTCAGCAGACGATTCCCACTCTATACTCTTCTTCGAGCTGTACAAAGACGCCCTCCTCTCCTCGTCCTTTTCCATGTCACACCAATGATCCCATACCTGCAAGAATGCCACACATATACAAGAAAATGGTGATAATACATAAGTTTGGGGTTTTGCAGCTGTGTGAAAAAGCAAGCAAAGTTTTATATCAGGTGCAGGTGCTTGCAGCTGTGTGAAAATTGAGTGTCAGATAGCCGTCATGCGCAGCTCCTTCAGGAAAGGAGCTGCTTCGAGAATGAACATTGCCCACGTGAGATCACATCCTTCAGGAACACGAAACAGATTCACAAGCCTCAGCTTGTGGAAAACAGATGCCAGTCTTTGTGGTAATTCTGGTTGAACCCAAATCTGGAAGGGAAAAAAATGTGAGTTGAGTACAAAGAAGTGAGGCTAGCTCATAAAAACGATTACCGTCAACTTACCTTTTCACTCATAAGATCTTCCCAAGAATCTTACTTAGCTTGACCAACTTATGCCATTTAAGACCAACACCTGCAAGCCGTACCGCCTCGAGTGATGGCACATAACCAAAAGTCAAGGGATCTTGGGAAGATAACCAATCCTCAACGATCAATCGTGCAAGTTTAGGCAAGCAGTTGAGCTTAATGCTTTCAAAACGGCAGTTGGCAATATTGAGCACATTGAGTTGTGGATGTTGATCAAGTTGCAGCACGGTCAAATTTCCTGAATCGCAGTTGAACAAACGCAAATGCTGTAAATTCTGACAGGTCTTGAGGACGTTGGGGATGTCCGATTCACCAAAACTTAGATTCCCTACTATGAGGCATGTGAGACCGCCAAATGCAATTGGGCAAGCATCGAAAAATGACATGAATCTTCTCCAGTAATCGATCAAATCATCATCACTGCAACGAGTGGGAAGCTTCTCCACTATAATTGTGAATTCGGCCATCTCAACCTTTTGTGTTGCCATGGCATGTCCAACAGTTCGTCCAATTGAGATACATGGCCCCGTTCGATTCAATCGTGGCATATTTTTCAAACTGCTAAACGAAGTGTTTCGTGCGAAAATTTTCTATATGAAAGTTGTTCTAAAATATTAAATAAATTCATTTTTCAAGTTTATAATAATTAAAACTCAATTAATCACACGTTAATATCACCTCGTTTTACGTGAAATACCTAATCTTCATCTTTATCTTTATCTTCAGGAGATTCAAACATCACCCGTCACCTTCATTTCAGGTAGAACAGCATGCGCAAGAGGTGGATGGTATATTCATCTGGATTCCTGCGTTCCAAGATGCTCTTCGTTGCTTCAACAACAGCGGCATTTGTCCGGACCAACACATCACCAGATAACTTGGATGCACCATTAGGCATGAAGTGAACAAAGTCTATAACCAATTGAGAGAGCATAGAAGGGAGATGCCTCCACCGTCTGGAAAGGACACTGGTTCTTGCAGCATCGCGGACATGGAGCCGGTCAAGGATGTTAAGAAGAATATCATTAGGTAACTTGCTTAGCCTGTCATTGCCTTTCTGCATTTGACCACCAATTACAACCACACTCAATTCAAAATTTAAGCATTATTACTGGTCAAAGGCTAAAAGAGAAGAAAGTTTTATGGTGGCTACGAAGAGGGGGGAAATTGATGTCATGCAAATGATATCATCCTACTTGGCACATAAGGAAAAAAGGGGAGGGAAGGACTTACGCAGTTCATGGTTGCTCCAATGCAATGGCCCTTGGATGCCGCTCTGTTCTGTTTGCGCTCTATAAAATCTTGGTGGTACAAGACAACCAACAGTTCGCTATCTTATTTTTTCTCCAATCATAGCATCCTTCTAGGAACAGATCTATACAATAAGGGCTTGTTTAGATTGATACCCAAAGTGTGTTAAAAAAACTGATAACCAGATAAACTTTACCCTTTTTTTTTGACAATGCCAGTGTAACTGGTACTGTTTGATTAGCAACCAAATTTTAGTAACACAAATCTATCACAATAATAAAAATTTGGTCATATCCGTGATTTAGTAGTCTTGCTGAAAGTTTACATCAATCCATAACAATCCTAAGCAACTCTAGTAAAAAAAAATGTGGCTAATCCCGCAATGCACATATGAATCTGTTCAACTGTCAGTTCTTCCAATTTCCATCAGCAGCAGAACATTAGTACACAACCAAGTTATAAGTAGCCAACATCATAGTTGCATACTTGGATACAGCATACTGCAGCTTCCAATTAATTACGGCACAGTGTTTTGCCGCATAATTTCCGTGCAGCCTTGCTCACGGCTGACTCCTCCCCCAGATCAATCCCCAATTATCCCAAAAACAACACATCAAGCTGACGGCATTTTTTGATCCAAGCGCATACAACGAAGCGTGTACTATCCTATGAGAAGCAAATACATGGGCTGCGCCGCATCTTTGAGGATGAGTTTAAATCACATCTTTAAACCGCAGTCTATCTAGAGTACAACTCGAGATGAATTAGAATTCAAAATAAAAAATAAAATAAATTCCAATATTGAATTTCAATACGAATTCCAAATAAAAGACCATTAAATTTTGAAATAAAAACATAATACAAAACTTGATCCATACCCTAGAAATACCCACATTTATCAAAGAAAAAAAGTTCAAGTAGAAATACAAGTAGGAAAAAAAAGTAAGACATCCTTAAACCATGGTATAAGATATAACACAGTTCTCATCTCCTAAAATCGGTGCAAACAAGGTCCTAAAGTGGTTTCAACGATGTTTTTCGGTTGATGTGGCATCTACGTGGCCGGTTTGACTTGATCTTCGTCTCACGTGATGTTGAGGTGATATTGATTTGAAAGTTAAGAGACGCGTTATATCTTTTATTACGGTTCAAATACGCAATTCAAACTTGTGTAAATATAACGATGTGTTCGGCACTATGAGATTGATATGAAAAAAATTCCTCATTTTTCATAATCACGTTTTTTAAACTACTAAACAGTGTCTTTTTTAAAAAAATTTATTACGAAAGTTGCTTTAAAAAGTTATATTAATTCTTTTTTTGGATTTTAAAATAATTAGTACTCAACTAATCATACGTTAATGGTCTATCTCGTTTTGTGTATCTTCTTCTTCTTCTCCAATCGTCTCCTCTGAAACTCTCCCTAAGTTACATATGGCTATTTTGGATTGATCCCGAAATGTGCCATATCAATTATATTTGGCAACTTAAATAGTAGTGTGATTGGTTTGGATTAGACCCAAAGCATTGGTAATGCCCATACTTCATTTGGCAACATTCTAAAACTTTCTTCACTAATATCAAACACATTGATAGCAAACCAAATATATAGGGCCTGTTCAAATTGATGCTATTTTGAACCATACCATTATTTAAAAAAATTGATAAATATATGGTTGCATTTAGTTTGTTACCAAATATTGGTGGTAAAGCATAGGAAATTTTGGCACAACATATTTATTTCATTCTATCAAAATTTGGTAATGCTGTTAACTTGTCAAAATTTTGACATTGCTAAATTTTTAAAAGGTTTATTTGGCAGTAATCTGAACATGCTCATATACTATGAACTTTATCCTATAAAAAATGATAGTGTCAAAATTTACCAAAATTTTAAAGTAGTCTCGTAAAGTGAACTTATTATTCCCCTACCCATTGCAAGAGGTCATCGGCTCATCGCCTTTTTTCTCTCCACCGCTTCACTTCCCCACTAGCCACAAGCCCACAACTTCCACTAATCCACACAGCCGCGTGGAGAGAGAGAGAGAGAGAGAGGGGAGAGAGAGAAAGATGGCGACGGAGCTGACGGCGGCGCAGCTGCGGGCGTACGACGGCAGCGACCCATCGAAGCCGATCTACGTCTCCATCCGTGGCAAGGTCTACGACGTCACCTCCGGCCGCAGCTTCTACGGCCCCGGCGGCGCCTACGCCGTCTTCGCCGGCCGCGAGGCCAGCCGCGCGCTCGGCAAGATGTCCAAGGACGAGGCCGACGTCTCTGGCGACCTCTCCGGCCTCTCCGACAAGGAGCTCGGCGTCCTCGCCGACTGGGAGACCAAGTTCCAGGCCAAGTACCCCGTCGTCGCCCGCCTCACCGACGCCGCATGAAAAAAATCCCCCCAAATCAACCATTAGATTATTTTTTTTTTTGAAAGGGCAACCCTTAGATTATTATTGTATCCTCTTGTGCTCTGCAGCGTAATTCCATCCGTAATTCCATGTGTGCCTTGTTATTACTTCTTCCTGCATACACTGGTGTCAGTGTGTCTGTGCTTGCAGCTTTGCTTAATTAGCTGCCCAATAATCTGAATAAGAAATCTGGGAGTAATTTAAGTATTGGATTGCCTGGTCTTTTTTGTGATTGCCGCTTGATTTCTTATGCCATAGGTTGTTCTTAATCTTGATCCGAGTATTCCTGTATAGAAGAAGCAATGTGCTGAATGACTGACCACAGAAATTTCATGGCTGTTGTTTGTTGTACAGGTTCATTTGGTTGTGTTCGTTGTACAGGTTCATTTGGTTGTGTTCGTCTTGGTGCTGTCATAATCAGATAGGTACATCCAAAGCAGGTTCTTTATAAATTTTTTGTGGTAGTCGATGGATGGATGGTAGTGTTAGTTTTTTGTTCTTTCATTTCTGGTGGATATGCTAGCTATGAGTTTAGCTCCTGAATGTTCTCGTGGATGTTCTGATTGGGGGACAAAAAGCTTGTTACTGATGTTTGGTTTGTGTAGGCTGATAATTCCAGCGGTTTCCTCCGAGGAAACTATTTTTTCATTATTTACATATCACTTAAATAGTTATGAAAAAATTTAAAAATTTTAAGAAAATATATGAATATATGATATATCACTACACAAACATGTAACTTAAAATTTAACTTTTACATGTCGCAACGAAATAAACAAATTTGACTATATCTAGTTGTATATTCACAGTCAAATTTGTTTTTTCGTTGCAACATATAAAAGTTGAATTTTAAGTTGCATGTTTGTGGAGTAATATGTCATATCTTAATATATTTTTTCAATTTTTTTAAATATTTTTATAACTATTTAAGCGACATGCACATAATGAGAGGACGTCCCCTCGAGAGTTTAAGATTCTCTCGTTTCCTGCATCCTCGCTATGTCTGCAATAGCTATACTTCCAATAAAAAATGGATACATTTTATTTTGTGTGAAAAGGATAATGATATAAATTCTGGATCATGAGAGGGTATCAATTGTTATAAAGGGCTCCTTTGTTTATTCTAATGTCCCGCGTCATCTTTCATGTCATCATTTATTCATGTGTGCTGATAACTATCAGGGCGGGAAGTTGGAAAATTCGTTGGAAAATTCGTCAGTGATACTACTTGTACAATATGATTTCTTTGTATTGTAAAATCGAGCACTTAGGATGTTCATTCTAATGGAAAGAAAATGGTATACAATCGTCGATCCCTCCTCAATCCTTATACGTGAGGATAATAGAGAACCCATCGATGACCTCTTATATGAAATTGGTGTTCGGTGAGGCGTTTGTGACCCTCCTTAGGTCTAGCGACGATTAGTCATACTTAGCAGCGGTCAGCGTGGTGTTAGGGTTTTTTCCTGGGTTATAAAAAAAACTGCTAAGAGATAATGGTTGTAGCCTTAAAACTGTAATCTTGTAATTTTTTTATAATATTAATATGAAACATCGTATTGTTTGGTATGGGTTATTAAAAAAGGTGTTATATGTGTGATGGGATGCTCCGATGTCTTGTCAGAACTGTGACATATTGGTGGCTGATGCCTGATGTTTTGCGGTTATATCTCGACTTGATTTTTACAGTTACGTTAGGAACTTCGGATGATCCATGAAAAAGCACAGGCAAATTGTTTCAACATTGTTCTGATTCACTGTATATCCGAATGAAATCATGAATCACCTTACAGATATTTAACACTAGTGAACGCGCTGTGCGTCTGTGCCCATCCTGTTACGAAGAATCATTATCGTTAGTTCCGTACAACCCTTGTTACGTGCAATCACATTGGTCCCTGTCCATCAGTTAAAGCGTGTTCACTTTGTTACCACTTTCAAATATAATAGTACCAAATTTTAATAAGACAAAAGACTAAACACATTCTTGTCGATGCTACCTTACCAAACTTACACATTAGTAATTGTAGAAGTTTCTATTTTTAAAAAGTCTACCAAATATTGATAAAGCATTAAACTAAACACAACCATTAAAATGTGTCAAAATTGGCGGGGTTAAAAGTGGCTACAAACTAAACAAACCCTTTATGAGCCGCTGGTTGTTGGGCCGAGCTTCTTCATGGGCCTTGCACACCAGAGAAGGATATGATGGGTTGATGGCTAGTTGGACAAACCTGAGCCGTCCGATGCAGATGGGCAGTGGATGGAGGAGGAAACTATGTCACGCCGCTGACGTAGCTACATGAAGTCATCATACTCAAGCCGATCCGCGTCTGTTCCCCCACATGTGCAACGTCCCACGCAAAACCCCTCTCGCCATCGTCGCCGCTGTTGCCTCGTCGCCGGCCGCCTCCATCGAGCGCTTCGTTCGCGGTGTAAACCGGAGAGGTGGCCACTTGGGGGGGTGATCTTCGCTTGCGTCGTCATCATGGCCTTGCCTTTGGTAGGCACCGAAGGAGGCGAGATCGGTACGGGAGCGAAGACCGGGAAGATGACAGATCCAACTTGGACCATGACGAAGGCTGGCTGGGTTGGATCTCCCAGGCCAGGTCGATCGTAGAAGCCCTTAACGAAAGCCACTATCAACGGACTATACCCGAAGACGATATTTGAAGGGTATGGGAATCGTTGGAACCAAAGTATACGCGAGATCGGATAAATCAAACAGGAAACTGTCGGCCCCCGGTTTTATCACACAAGGAACCACATGTGTTCATAATACCAACTCCCTGAATCGGTAGGTTGGCATACACACATTACATATCTGGTACATCACAATCTACATTGTTTAAGTCTTACAATACTTAATATTACAAGGGTTGCCTGAGTGGGACCCAAATAGACCAAGTCTGGTTGAATACAATAACCAAAATCCGAAGGATAAGGTAAGGCAGTGGAAGCGAAGCTGCGGCGGTTCACTTATACTCCATAGGCATCGACTAGGGATCAAACCCTAAGGCGCCCTCTCAGGTTCGCCCTCCTCTGGGACGGCCTCACAAGGAACCTCGGCATTGCCTAAGTCTAAAAGAATATAAATATGCAAAGGTGAGTATCAATCGTACTCAGCAAGCCACTACTACGAAATGCATTTAATGTACAGGAGTTCAAGGATGGCTTAGTTTATTTGCATAAAGCTAGGTTTCACAAATCTTTTCACAAACTTATGACCTAGCAATTTTAACTGAAAACAGCGTTAAGTTGAAGTTGTTGATTAACGAGGGCTCTGAAAGCTCGTAGATGTCACCTAGATGGAGGTGAATAGGCGTTCCTGAAAATCACTTAAAATAATCATAGCGGTCAAATTCAACAGGGCCCGGAACTTCCTGGTGAAGATCACCGGAACTTTCGGGCAACTCAGGCAACCCGAAACTTTCAGAGTTCTTTGACAGGAACTTCCGGTGTTCAAGCAAATATGAATACAACTTCAAATCTGATAAAGCTTTAGGCCTATCCAATCAGCAATCCACACAGTAATTCAAGCAGAGTATTGAACAACATAAAGGCAAGCACAAAACATGCACAAAAGAGATAAGAGGATTTTTTTCCGAAGTTCGGATCACACGGATCCTACTCTCCGTTGAGGAACTCCGAAGAGTTGGGTCTCGATTAACCCCTTGCCTCACCGAGCAAAGTTTCCGAAAGAAGTCTCTGGTCTTCAATTCAACACCCCTAGGTCGTTCTCTAGAACTCAAGTGACCACAAAGATCCCAACTTGAATTCCTAGAGAAGACCACAAGTGAGAATTGCTCTACCAAGACAACCTCCGAGAGCTCAACACGGATCTTTACTCACTTACCTCGTTTCCTTGCGAAGGTGAGGAAACCCTTTACAAACTTTCTCGGGTCAATCCACAACTTAACGGATACTCGCGGGCGACGCCTAACCGTTTGAGAGGTCTTCCTCCAAGAGTAATAAAGACCAACCGACAGCCCAACGAGATTCACCAAGTGCTCAAGCCATCCTAACCTCCAACACCATCTCCAAACTTCACCACCACCCTCAACTCACTTAATCACTCAAGAAAGACTCAAGATTCGGTTGGAGGAAACAATAACATCATGGGAGAGGCTAGAGAAAGCTTGGGAACAGGAAAACAAAAGTGAAAAGGCCAAAAAGTGAGCTGGAATCGAGTTGGGTATATATAATGGCTAGATGAAATCATGTAGCCGTTACTCACAATTTTGAATTGGAAAGGTGCTCGGAAATTCCGGTCCAGGATGCCAGGAACTTCCGGCCAACACTTAGAAAAATTCTCAACTTTTCAGTGCCCGGAAGTTCCGGCCCAAGTTGCCAAGAACTTCCGGCCAAGGCTTGCTGCCTTGAAAGAGCCATTTTCAAAAAAATAGCTCCTAAAAATATTTCTTCACTGGAACATGACTAAGAGCACTTAGATCACCTTAGGACATCACTTGGAACCCTTCTTAATAGTACAGTTTTTCCTAAACTCAAGACTGAAGAATAAACTATTCTAAAAGGGCTCCGAGTCTTCTTTCCGCTTTGAAATTTGTTGTTGGGGGGGGGGGGGTCTCCAAGCATCATAGCACACACCTAAGCACCTTGGGACTAAAACACCTGCATTATCTCCACAAAACACATTAGTCCCTTAACCGTTTTGTCACTAATCACCAAAACCCACTTAGGGGGCTAGATGCACTTTCAGGCTCATCCATCTACCCCAAGCCTCGCTTGGTCAGGTTTACCCTCGCATCCAGTCTTCCATAACCTCCATCTTTTCGACCTTGCCATACATTGACAAGGTCACACATTCCCTTCCAAGCCTATTCTAAGCAATATTAAATCTTATGAGGTTAGTCAAGAGTAGTACAAGTCCTGACACTCATTAACTGTGAGCACGACTATTCGAATAGATTTGTTTTACTCACATTGCAGTGGATGTACGCTTTTAGTCCCGCACTCCGTGATGTACCCAACAAATGAGCCTAGTCCCAACACATGAGACTTGTCACGGCCTGGTTTTTCAGTTACCCTCGCATTGCGGCAACCGCTCCAAGGACTATGGATTCCCCATTACACCCCGACGCCCAACCCTACCTCGAGTCAGCGGTGAGAGGAGTCCTGGCGTTTCCGTGGTACTAGGGGAGGGGGTTACATAATATATACTTAGGTGCATTTTAGGTTTTCGACATGTCATTCAATCAATTCAACACATCTTCCATCTCAATCGTAACAACTGCAGAACTACCATGACAGGTGTCGTCCCACTTGGGTTACTTAGTCCACTAGGTCTATATCCATTCGATAAATGTGGTCGTACTCGGTTCATTTCCTGCATAGCTTATTGACTCAGTCCTTAACTGACCAGGGTCGGCGTCTAGCTGTTTCATAGAACCACCCATATTCTATCCGTACCGCCCAGTCAAAATTGTTTTGTGTTATTAAGTTTTTGGTTTACACAAAGGTTTTGAGTTGCGGGTGGTGCTCATGTCTCCACCCACCTTCCGACAGTCACTCTCACCGAGTGACTGTCTCTGCACATCGATTTAACCAATATGGAGTGTTTAATCATCTATATAGAAATACTAAGCAGTGTCGATAATTGACCATACATAGGTAGTGGACTCACGCAAAAAAGAATATGGATAATAATTTCACGGTGGTCTCTAATCAAGTATAGGTATGCATTTTGTAATTAGCATGCAATTTTATTTGCAATCAACACATTTAGAAGAATGGGATCAACATTTAGTGCCATTTTTTGAAGATCTTGAATTTATAAGAATTTTGGTGAAAGTTTCGTCGAAATCCGATTTAAAATGAGGAAGTTATGGCCTGTCAAAGTTTCAAATTTGAATTAAATCAACTTAATTGAAAAATCTTACTATTCAGCCATTTTCCTAATTTTGGGAATTATTTTGTTTAAGGAAAACACCTCTTCTCCCTGACTGGTGGGACCCACTCCTTTTTCTTTAGTAAACAATTATTTTTGTATAGGAAAAGGATGAGCCAATGATTGGTGGGGCCAGGGTCAACCTGGACCTGGTCAAATTGACCATTAGGGTGGCTCTGGCCCACATGTCAGTCTCACAATTTCCAAACATGAATATAAATAGATTTTATTAACAACTGGGACCCACATATCAGCCCAACCTATCAACTACATCATTGATTTAATTACTTTCATTAGTTTTTAATCAAAATATACCAGGTGGGGCCCACTGTCGTCCTCTCTCCTTCAGGGTGTTTTATTTCCCAAAATTTTTAGGGTGTTACATAAATAGGGATTTATACTGGTTCAGACCCCTCGAAAGGTAATAGCCCTAATCCAGTTTATATGATTATATGGATAGAAGTAGAATACATAGTACAATGGGGAATAGGACGACTAGATGGATCTGCTGACTAGAAACTGTCGAGAACGGCCCGATGAGATTTATTCGGCGAATACAACGCTAACTTTCTCCGGATTGCTCCTGCGTATGACTGTGGCTATGGCTTGAGATTCAATCCCTTCCCTGGACGAGGGGACCTTGTATTTATAACACAGATCATCTTATTCTCCAAGTAGAACTCAGAGAGGTAGAGAAGGATACAGGCCCAAAGACACCTTATCTCCTCCGACTAGGACTCTAACACCTTCTATTCTGAGGAGATAATTTCCTGCTTCATCAGCCGTATTTCCCTAATAATAGAACACCTTCCCGTATACTATTAGGTATATGGTATTGCTGTATTCCATTAACCCACGTATAGAAGGTATGTCTTATTCTTGATACTGACACATTCAATCCTAGGTTTTTTTGGGATGAAAGGAATAGCTCCTTTTATTTATCCTAAAACAAGTTTTTTTTTTAGTAAACATTGAATCGGATTTTGGGAAAGTATGAAATAATTGTATTGGAAAAGATAAAATGAGAAATAGTTGCATTGAGATTTGATAAAGTAAAAATATTTTATTTTTTTTGATTTGTATTGCTATGTATGAGATAAGTTAAAATAAACTTATTTTGGAACGAAGATAGTAATAGTACTGCCCTCTATTCCCTCTATTGAAGTGGTATACCTGCGAAATCAATGGGAGTACGAATACTGAATACTGGACTAGCACATGTCGTGGGAAATGCAAATGCAGTGTAGTGCAGCCCGTTGGGGCAGGGTGACCACGAAAAATCTGTGTCGTAGAGTGACCACGAAAAATCTGTATCGCAGAGTGACCACGAAAAATCTGTATCGCAGAGTGACCACGAAAAATCTGTGCGTCATGTTCCATTTGACCACTGAGTTGATGTGTGTACTATTCGCTCTGCTCTCTTGCTTGGTTGAGTCCCATGCAGGATCACTGAGCGCCGTCGTACTGTGACTGTCCACACACACCACACTTGCTTCACTTCACGATTAATGTCCACAGCTGTTTTTTCAAGGGGGCAACCAATTGAAAGTTACTTTGTGCTATAGGCAAAGATGTAAACAATCAAATGTACCCAATAACATGGACAGTTGTGTACAAGGAAAACAATGAAGAATGGGATTGGTTTATGGACTTGTTATGTGGTGACCTGAAAGATGGTATTGGAGATGGCTGGGTATTCATTTCAGATCAACAAAAGGTAATAGTAAAGCACAAGTTGTTTTTTGCTTATCTTATCTGATGATGTAATCCTTTATGCTAACAAATGTGTTCTCTTGTAGGGAATCCTCAATGCCGTGGAGAAATGGGCACCTGAAGCTGAACATAAGAACTGTGCAAGGCACATATATGCAAATTTGAAGAGACATTTCCCTGATAAGCAGTACCAGAAAAAGTTCTGGAAATGTACAAAGGCCCCATGCAGAATGTTGTTCAATCTGGCAAGAGCAAAGTTACACAGGCTAGAGCCCAAGCCATCCTCAATACCCATCCACAGCACTGGAGCAGAGCATAAGGTTCAGGTTAGGTTCATACTGTGAATTAGTGGATAATAATATGTGTGAATCTTTCAATAAATGGATATTAGAAGTAGATTCTTTCCAATAATCACAATGCTAGAAACAATCTGAAGGAAAGTCATGGTTAGGATAGATGACCCGAAGAAAAAGCTAGCTAGATGGACCACTATTATATGCCCTGGCATTTTGAAAAAGCTGAATGTTTACATCACTAAATCAGCATTCTGTTATGCAATTTTGCAATGGTGGTGATAGATTTGAGGTTAAACACCATGACAATAGATTCACAGTACAACTTGAGAAGAAAGAGTGCTAATGTAGGTATTGGCAGATGTCAGGGTTGCCATGCCCTCATGCAACTACATGCATCTACTATAGAACCAATACACTTGATGACTATATTGCCCCATGCTACTCTGTGGATGCATTCAAGAAAACCTATACTCACTGCCTTGAACCAGTAAAAGGGATGACAAGCTAGCCAGAAGATGTCAGGGAGCCACTTAATGCTCCTGGGTATATCAAAATGCTTGGTAGGCCAAGGACAGAAAGAAGGAGATAAATGCATGAACCAGCAAAGCCCACAAAAATGTTCAAGTTTGGCACAAGGATGAGATGCAGCAAGTGTAAGGTGGTTGGGCACAACAGGTCTAGTTGTGGGAAACATAACGGTGAAGCTGGGGCTAGAACAACAGGATCTCAGCCAGCAGCACCTCAGAGTCAAAACTTGGTTCTATTGAACACACCTCTGAGTTGTGCTCAAAGCAGGAAAAGAAAATCAATAACACCAAGTGGCCAAAGTTCAAGCCTTCAATCCAGACCAAAAAAATCTAAACAGAAGGTTAGATTAACTCATTGTTGCTTACATATTTGTACATTGAATGTGACTTAATTTTGCACTCATTCTTTCTGGATTGGTTCTTTTGTAGGCCCCTATGAAATCACAACAATTGGTCAGGGTTAATGCCAAGGCAAAGGTTTCTGCCTAGCATGGTGGTTCAGCTAGGATTGATCTGCAGGCCATTGTTCCACATTCATGGAGCTCTACAAGTGCATCAGTTAGACTTACTTCAAGCAAAGCAGCTGTGTGTGTCTTAGCTCAGGAACCTACAAACCCCAAAGCAAGGAAGAGGCTAGGTGGTGCACTGCTTCTATTGCCATGGGAATCTGACAAGCTGTGAAACTGAGAAGCGCATTTGTCATATAATGCAATCTATGTATTGCAGGGCAATTAGCCCATGTATCCAATTATGCTTGTTTTCTATCTGCCAGACAATTAGGTTGCTTGTTATTGTGTTTGCTAGACAATTAGGCTGCTTGTTGTGTTTGCCAGACTAAGGCTTGTTATTATGTTTGTCAGACTATATGGCATTTGTGCTGAATCGTGCTGAATATGAATCTGTAATGTATTGCGGACTACTTGGCATATTAATGCAATCAAGTTTCAGCTACTAGTTGTATTCCAAATATTCAGTTACATGCTTAGGATTCAGTACACATTTTATGCTGCCATACACAAGTTTTTTCGTCCAACATCAATCAGTGCTCCAATACATCTCATCACTGCATAACTCAACCACACATTATTTTTGGTCCAACACCAATCATTGATCCAATAAATATCATCACTGCATAATTCAACAAAAAGGTTCATACATTTCAACATTCATACATTTCTTCCCAGGATACACAATGACACAAGGTTCCATGACACTCACACACACAACAACACATTTCCTGCTTCATACACTCCAACATTCATTTCTTCCCAACACAACTAGCAGAAACACACATGCCACACTACATATGACCAACATATTTCTCTCAGTCTCCACCTTTCTGTTCCTATCCTTCAGAGCAGCCAATTTTGTTGAATTATCAAGCCCAATTTCTCTAAGTGATGCCAACTCGGTCCTTGCTGCTTCAAGCCCTTTCATCTCCTCTTCCAAACGCGCCCTGCATTCTTCTAGCTCCTGTCGTAGCTTCTCCTTCTCCGTTCTTAGCGACATCATAATATCTCACAGGTCATTGAGCAACTCTCTTAGGAATTTGGTCGTCGGCCCATCGCACCAAGCAAAAAAATCACACCCATCAACCTGTAACAATGAACCCTAGAACTCAATCAACCAAAACCAACCAAAATCCAACCTAAACCACCAAATCAACCAAACTAAAGTGCTTACCCGAGCGTTGCGACACTTGAAATATCTCTGACCGGGGTTATCGATGCTCCACGAGATCCACCTCACCGCTTTCGCCTTGCAACTACACATCACCAGGGATGGTACTCCAATGGACCAACCCAATACAGGACAGGAGAGGCGATTGACTGTCGGCAAGAAGATGATGACGCATCGCTCCTTGAGCTCGCCATCACCGCACCTCCGCGTACTCCGCCGAGGCCTCCCTCCCACTCTCCGCGGCGCCCAGCTCCGCCTCGAGGTTGCCCGTCACGTCGTCAAGTCTTGATCTAGGTTGTTTGGGTGAAGAGAGGAGTGGCGCAGTGGCACACACCCTTTTCTTGTCGCCATTTATCTTCCTCCCAACGGCCTATGTCCGAGTCAGCACGCGTAACCGGAGTCAAAGCGCCACGTCAGACTATACCGCCAGCCATACTGCCTTAGGACCTACTTTGCCCTGGTTTTGTATGTTGGGGAACCCATTGTATTTGATTTTTTGGTTTAAGAACAAAAATCAGACTGGACAACAAATTAAGGGACCCAAAGTGAACTTATTTTTTTTCTGTTACAGAGTGGGTGGCCGCTAGGCCAATTGGGTTGGACCGGACCGGCCCGAGGTGATCAGGAGACTGAGTTAGTCAACTACTGCATTATTATTCCAGCCTTCTACGTCCAATACATCAGGTTAAGCAAAAATAAGAGTATATGGGTGTTGATGTAAAAAAACACACACTGGCCTGGGAGATCTGCTTAACTCCAATGCAGGTCCAAAGATTTACTTTCGGGTTCTAGGCGTGCCAATTGGTTTGATCCTGCAACCAATAAGAAACAAAGAAAGAAAACGTAGTTAAATCCACCAATGATAGCCGATCGGCTGGCTTGCCGATGACATATCATTGAACACTAAGCCGATGCAAGATGCATTAAATCGGCTGAGACAGATAAAGCAAGGTAAAGCTAAACTTATCCAATCGGCTGTAGATATCAATGAAATATAATCTAAGTCTCAAAATATACTTAAACCAAGTGATTGGGATAGATCGGACAGGGCGCCGAGACAGTATAAATCACTTATGTCTAAATATGTTATAAGACATAGATTATATATATTCATAGCATAGCCGATTAGGTAAACCTAACATGTATCGGCTAGTGTCCCGATACTACTTTATACAGAGATATTACTATAAGCAAAATATATTGAACAACTGTCAAACTAACATCAAGATGATCTTAACCAATTTGACAACAAGCTCAATATGTTTTATTATATTAATATCTCAATATAAAGGGCAGATTTAATATATCAAAATAACAAGATAATTAAACCAGGTAAGATCGGCTGAAACCCTGACACTATCTCTATTAGCAGTCATAAACAGGCTAGAGATTACAGTTCTAAACACGATTTAGTAGGTCAAACCTAACTGATGCAGCACTAAATATGTAAAGAAACATAATATCTAGACAATCAAGTCGATGAAAACCTTTTCGAGATGGTAGATATACTATATAATCTAGATCAATAACGATATATAACTCTATCGGCTGCTTTCTATGGAATAGGCATCAACCGATGTAAGTTATATATCGATATCAATTCAGATTATATAATATATATGATAACTCGACGACTCACACAAACAAGATTAGAGTGTCATAAAGATGGAAGCACTAATCCCGAGAGCGCAAGCCGCCATAACAAGTTTTACCTCTTGTCGGAGATCGAAGCCGATGCAGCCCAACTCGAAAGCAAGAACTCGTCGAGAACAGTAAAAGAGTAAAAAGGTGGCGATGTGCCGAAATTGTTGTATTGATCGATCGATAATTTCTTACACGACCCTGGGTTCAATTTATACCCAGAACTTACACAATATGTCCTTATCAGACACGACTCTTATCTCTATTACAACTCATATTAAGATAATTCCCTAATACAGACTCTAACCGACAATATCTATCAGGAAACAAACATTATATCCTAATTAATAGATACAATTTCCTATTTCGGACTCAATCCGTACATGGCAATCATCATGAAGCACCTCAACCGAACCCGACAATGATTCTGCTATCTTCTCATCGGAATCGGCTACATCGGCTAACCTTGTCTGACTCTGTCTCAGCCGATGGACGTGATAGCCGACTCGGTCACCTGCCGACACACACTGTAGCCGATACGGTCACCAACCGATTCTTGTTCTGTTTTAGTAACCGCCAGCTTCCTCCAAATCCGCTTCGATTCTATCTTTAAATCCAATATTTGTTTTACCAAATTTGGTCGTTAACACATGCCCCCCAAGTCCGCGATATTTGGAATGTTGCGGATTTGGTCGAATCCTCTCCGAATCGATCTAGGGTTCTGTTTCCGTTTCAACCGTTACCATGCGCCTTTTAAATAGCAACCGCCACTTGAAGGTTTTCACGCCGTTACCCCCGTTTTCACCGCCTCAGCCATAATCGACTCTTGCAATAGTTTCATCAGATTCTCCGGCGACCACATAGGCGATTCCCTCGTCAGCAACAGCTCCATCTCCGACAATGTCGTCTTCCACTGCTCCCTCAAGTGCTCCGGTCATCGAGTTCCCTGAGGTAACCCCATCAGCCGAATTCCATCCTTATTCATAGATTAGTTTTTCCTTTGCGATTTATTTCTTCTCCCCTTTTCTTTTCTGTAGCATCTCTCGCATCAAGTTGCAATCCCAAGTCTAGTTCATCCCAATCGGTACTTCTTGGGCCCAATCGGCAACAAAGACCCCGTAGAATTCATCAATGCCGAGACAAACAGGATCCCCTTTAAGTTAACCAACCCTAGTTTGAACCATTGGAGCAACACTTTCAAATCCTGGCCATTGGCTGTCAAAACTTGGTCTGAATGGTATAAAAGGATGTCAGCTAGCAAACAAACTCACTGGGAAGAAATCGGCATTGCTCAATGCCTAGCCCTAACCATAGCCGATTTAGCCAAGGACGAACCCATGCTATCGGCTGCCAGCTACTTTTGGTCCAACACCTTGAATGCCTTCCTCTTCAACCAAGGACCAATGACTCCAACTCTTTTGGATATCACCATGATAACTGGGCTAGATATCACCTCATCGGCCAACCCTATCAACTTGAACAGCAAAAATCAGTTTATTTTCAAAACCAGAAGCATTGGAGGCTGGAGTGGATTCATCTCTTTGAATATGGGATCTGGCCCCGTCACTCCTAAAGAACACGCAGCCTTTCTCTTGATGTGGCTGGAAAAGTTTTTATTTTGTGGTTCAAGCTGCGGTCCAACCACCAACTGGCAACATATAGCCGAAGCCTTAGTCAACAAAAAGCAATTCCCACTAGGCAAATACCTCCTAGGTTATCTATATCAGATTTTGAACAATGCATTGGCTAAGCTTGCCACCAACTCAATAATCGGCACAGGTGGACCTTGGTGGCTATTGCAGTTGTGGCTTAATCTTTACACAGTCAAAGTCGCCAAGAGATCAGCCCTGCCTGAAGCTGATTTTCCTTTGGTCGAGCCAACCAAGGATGATGATGGAGACGAAGTCACAACTAGAAGATGTATGTCTTTTGGAGAAGCAGCATCTTCATATCCTGGATCAGAGCTTTCGGCTGAACTCTTTGTCAATTGGTTTGGCAACTTTTATGACGGATTTCCAAAAGATTCTAGAAATTGGTTTGCATATGAACACTCTGCGGATTTCGAACTGCCAGCCGATTTCAGATTTGATGAAATAAATTCTGAAAAATTCGAGACATCCAGAGAAGTCTTTTCAACAGCCATCACCCCTTGTATCCTCCCTGTCGGCATCCATCAAGGCAGGAATATCCAAATATCTTATGAATTCTATCATCCCATGAGTGCTGCCAGGCAAATGGGAATGGGGCAAATGCCAATCGGCTTGTACTTCTCGGAGAAAATCCAAACCAGAGGAGAAATCTCATCGGCTTTGATAATGGACAGACTATTGAGCATAGAAGGACCTCCCCTTGGAAGTTTAGAAAATATTGAGTTGGCTATGCTGAGGAGCTCCTCTTTTGATCAATGGTGGATTGAATGGAAAAAACATCTGTTTCACCAATCAGCTTCCATGTATCTAACTGACATTATTCTAGACATGGTTCCACAGGTAAACATACTTCTCCTTTCAACGTCTTTGCTGATAACCGATTTGCTTTGAAAAATAACTTAACTCTTTCTCCTCTTTTGTTTGCAGACCACAGAGTCTTCTCCTCCTCCTGTTAGCAATAATGGAGCCAATATCAATTATGCTGCTGGAATTCTCCCCAATGGTTGTGGGTTAGCTCCTTCAATCATCGGCTATAATGCTCCCAATACGTCTTCCCTACTCCATGGGCACACTCGTGAGCTGATTCCCTCCGAAGCCGGCAAGAGAAAAAGAACTAAGTCATCGGCTATCGCTCCATCGGCTGCAAAGAAGAAAATTACCAAAAAGCAGAAAATCATAACAGCTGATGATCCAGACGAGGAAGATATAGAAAAAGTCATTGATGAAGCAGCTGCCGAGCTAAGTGAAACAGTAGAAGAAACCCCAACAGTCAATATCCCTATTCCTCAGCAAACTCCACCAACTCCGATCCACAAGACATATCAACCTCGGGTATATACTTTGTAATATTAATCCTCTCATGACTTTCTTTGCCGATCTCAACTTGAACTCTTCTTTTGTAGAAAAAGAAATCGGCTGCCAGGAAGAAACCCGCACCACCTCCATCGGTAACACCTCTTGTCAAAACTTCATTTAAATTTCACTCCCGCAAGTATTAACTCATTCTATATTCCAGCCAACTCGCTCCCCAACTCCAATCCGACAAAACTCAAGTGAACACACTCCATCGGCTAGAGACAGCCACCATATTGAAGACCAGCCGATTCCTCCTATTCCTGTAAGTATTTGTATTCAATAAAAATCGGCCACTCTAAATACTTTGTTAACTAAAAATCTTGTCTCTTTCAGGTCTTAGCCGATATGTTCTCCTTTGACATTAGGCAATTCATGGATGAAGAAGAAGAAACCTCTAGCCAAGCTATTATTCCTCTAGCCGATGACTTAAAAGCTGTCCTTAGAGATATTGCTCATCGGCTAGAAGGTTCCCTGGACGCTTTGGTTGTCAACTGTGGATCAATTAGAGCAAGATTTGAAGAAATCCAAGATCAAATCCCAGATGATGCAGTTGAAGTCATCTCTCCAGCAGTTTTCCTTGAACAATATCGTCACAAACTGGAAAGAGCAAGGCAGAGGATAGCCGACAGGCGAGAGCGAAAAGACTTAGAGACAACTATCCAAGCCAATCGGCAATCCATAAATGAGGAAAAAACCAAGATGGATCAGATGATCTCTGGACCAAGTTCTATCTAGAGCAATATAGATCGGCTAAAGAATAGGAAGATTGAACTACTGGCTGAGTTAGAAGCTTGCAATGCTGAATTATCACTAGAAGAACAGAAGCTTGCCGATCTGCCAAGAGCCATTGAAGAACAAAAAGCCAAGTTGAAGTCTTCGATCAAACACTTAGCCGATCTGAACAAATCTATGAAGATCATCCCCGGAAGTGATACAGCCGATGCCCAAGCCATAGAAGAAGTAGAACAAATTAGGCAAAGGGCAATATCGGCTATTCAAAAGCTTGTATCATGAATCTGTCAATGAGAATACTTGTATTTGTTCTTTTGAAAGGTCAATTTTTTACTGTCAAAATTCTAATGATGTGATATGTATATGTATATGTATATGGCTAAGAAAAATATCATGAAACAACCGATTATACTAAGGAAATCATACTAAGGGCGATATAACTTATATCGGCGATCTAAAGGCGATGTCAACACATCGGCTACCATGCATCGGCAAGATACAGCCGAATCATGAATTAATCCAAACACTCGGGTAATACTTTTTCAAATATTTTCCATTAAGAGCTCTTCCAAATATTTCTCCATCAAGTCCTTGTAGCATGTAAGCTCCCTTAGATACAGATTTGTAAATCCGAAAAGGTCCTTCCCAATTTGGTGACCACTTGCCGAACTTATTATCACGAGTTCCAATCGGCAGAATCAATTTCCAAACCAATTCCCCCTCCTCAAAGGATTTTGATACAACTTTCTTATTATAATGTCGCGCAACACGCTCCTTATCTTTTGTGATCTTCTGTAAAGCATACATCCTGGATTGAACCAAGTCCTCTGATTCATCTACCATAAGATTATAATAGTCATCGGCTGTTAATTCATCTTGTAAATCAATCCTCCTTGAGCCGATGACATGCTCCCATGGCAAAACCGCTTCATGTCCATAGACTAACTTATATGGAGGAACTTGAATTGATCCATGACAAGCCATCCGATAAGACCATAATGCCTCAGCCAATCGGCTATGCCATTGCCGTGGAAAGTCGGCAATCTTTCTCTTAATCAACTTAATCAAACTTTTGTTAGATGCTTCTGCCTGTCAATTAGCTTGTGCATAATATGGTGAAGAATTCAACAACTTGATTCCCATACTCTCCATAAATTGAACAAACTCATCTGACACAAAAATCGATCCTTGATCGGTTGTAATTGTTTGTGGAAGACCAAATCGGTATATAATATGCTCCTTAACGAATTGGATCGCATCTCCAGAATCAACTTTCTTCAATGGATTAGCTTCCACCCACTTTGTAAAGTAATCGGTTGCCACCAATATATACTTATGTCCTTTACTCGATGGTGGATTAATTTGGCCAATCATATCAATTCCCCAGCCTCTGAACGGCCATGGCTTGATTATGGGATTCATAGCCGATGCTGGTGCTCTCTGAATTGATCCAAACTGCTGACAATCTTGACACCCCTTGTAATATCTAAAGCAATCTTCTAACATCGTAGGCCAAAAATACCCAACTCTTCGAAGCAACCACTTCATTTTATGAGCCGATTGATGAGTACCACAAATACCTTCATGAACTTCTCCCATTACAACATTGGCTTGATCATCACTTCGACATTTGAGCAATACTCCATCAATCGTCCGATAATATAATTCATCATCCAACAAAACATATCTTAAAGCCTTATACCTCAATTTTCTCGAAGCCGATTGAGAAGGATCCTTCAAATAGCAAAACACATCATACCTCCAGTCATCGGCTGCAATTGTAGCAATCCATATCTCAACGTCTGTCACCATCGGCTTATATCCTGATGCCCCCTGAGCCAAAGCATTAGCGTCTAAATTCTGCTCTCGAGGAGCATACCTCAATGTTACCAGCCGAAATTCATTTATTAATTCCCGACACTTTTCATAATAAACTCTCAATTCGTCATTCTTGCATTCATACTCTCTGGTCAGTTGGCTAATTACCAACAATGAATCACCCATAACTTCAATAGCATCGGCTTCAAATTCCTTCAAAAGTTGTAATCCTTTGAGAACTGCCTCATATTCAGCTTGGTTATTTGTAGCATATGGCTTGATAGTATAAGCAAATTTAAAACTCGCCCCTCTTGGTGATATGATAACCAAACCGATGCCACAACCATGAGTGCAAACCGATCCGTCAAAAAATAGCGTCCAAGGTACAATATCCACTGAGCCGATCGAATCATCACGATGTTCTACAATAAAATCGGCTATAACTTGCCCTTTAATAGCTTTCGGCGACTCATACTTGAGATTGAATTCTGTTAATGCATAAATCCACTTTCCAACTCTTCCTTTCAACACTGGAGCCGATAGCATATACTTGACCACATCGGCTTTGCAGATTATAGTACATTCATTGGATAACAAATAATGCCTCAACTTTGTACAAGAAAAATACAAGCATAAACACAATTTCTCCACCGAAGAATACCTGGTTTCTGCATCCAAAAGTCTTCTGCTCAAATAAAAGTTTACCCTTTCTTTACCTTCAAACTCCTGGATCAAGATTGAGCCAATTGACTTCTCATCGGCTGACAAGTATAATTTGAAAGGCACCCTTTTCTGTGGAGAAATCAAAACTGGAGGAGAACTCAAATACTTCTTAATATTATCCAAAGCCTTCTGTTGCTCTGCCCCCCATGTAAACTCCTGATTGGCTTTAAGTCTGAGCAAAGGTGTGAAAGGCTCTAATCTCTCGGACAAATTAGAAATAAATCTTCTGATAAAATTTATCTTACCGATCAAAGATTGCAACTGTTTCTTGTCTTCTGGAGGTTGGATCTTCTGTATTGCACTAATATTCCTTTGTGGCACTTCAATACCCCTCTCATGCACAAGAAAACCCAAAAATTGTCCAGCCGATACACCAAAAGCACACTTAGTAGGATTCATCTTTAAGCCATATTTCCTTGTTCTCTCAAACACTTTTCTCAGATCGGCTATATGATCAATAATCTCTTTAGATTTCACCACCACATCATCGATATAAATTTCAACCAATAAACCGATCAGATCATGAAAGATATAATTCATGGCTCTCTGATACGTAGCTCCAGCACTTTTCAATCCAAAAGTCATGACAACCCACTCATACAAGCCGATTGCACCAGGACACCTAAAAGCAGTCTTGTGAATGTCTTCTTCTGCCATTAAAATCTGATTATATCCAGCATTACCATCCATAAAACTTATAATTTTATGTCCTGAAGCAGCATCTACCAATTGATCGGCAATCGGCATTGGGTATTCATCCTTAGGGGTAGCCTTATTTAAATCTCTGAAATCGATGCACACCCTAAGCTTGCCATTTTTCTTAATCACCGGAACTATATTGGAAACCCACTCAGCATATCGGCATGGACGAATAAAACCAGCATCATACAGACGAGTAATTTCAACCTTAATCGCATCATACATATCGGCTTTACATCTCCTAGGTGGTTGTTTATATGGCCGATATCCTGGCTTGATAGGAAGCCGATGTTCAACAATTGATCGGCTAAGTCCTGGCATCTCAGAATACTCCCAAGCAAAACAATCGCTGTATTCTTTCAAAAGCTCTATTAACTTAGCCTTAAATCCAGATGATAAATTCTTACTGATGAATGTCTGCCTTGGCCTATCTCCTGACCCAATATCAACTTCTTCCAAATCATCGGCCGACATGAAACCCTGACCAAGCTTACCATCGAGATCATCTACAGCATCTTTAGTATAGAAATCGGAACCCTCCACAACACCCTCAAAGTAACAATTGGGGTTCTCCATCTCCAATCGGCTGTATATCACAATCAGATACTTTTAGATAATCTCCTTGCCAAACTTTCCCTGATAAGCAATCAATTCCATCCATCTCCCAAACAGATAAATCGGCATTAGCAACATGTACTGACCTGTCGGCTGGAACAACCTCTATCTTGTCACCTTGCCATTGGACTAAGCTCTGATGCATGGTTGAAGGAATACAACAATTAGCATGAATCCAATCCCTTCCAAGCAGTAAGCTATATGAACCTTTCCCATCAATGACAAAAAATGTGGTAGGAACAGTCTTACTGCCGATTGTCAGTTCCACATTAAGAACTCCTTTGGCCTCTGAGGGATTGCCACCAAAATCTTTAAGAACCATATTAGTCTTAATGAGGTCATCTGGACTTCTTCCCAATTTCTTAAATGTTGCATATGGCATTAAGTTCACTGCAGCCCCACCATCAACTAACATTTTAGATATCGGCTTACCGTTAACAAATCCCTTGACATACAATGGCTTGAGGTGCCGATTCTCTGTTCCCTCGGGTTTTTCAAAAATAGCTTGCTCTGGGGACAATACCAATCTAGCACAAGATTCTTCCATTATATCTGCATCATCTTGATTGGCTTCAAACTCTGCGGGTAACACAAATACCATGTTGACCGATAAAGAAGCAATAGCCTTTCCTTTAATTATCCTTTTCACTTCATCGGTTTCACTCTCATCGGCTGATACTATTTTACTCTTAACACGCCATTCTTTTTTTGTTTTTGTTCTCTTCAGCCGATGCCCGATTTCTTGTTCAACTTCATGAAATTGTTCCCTGCTCCTCATCCTCTGAACCCTTCTCTTCTGACTTTTAGAAAAAATCCCAGAAGGACACCATTGAGCTCTTGAAGTATCTTCAGCACCCTCTTCCTGAAAATAATCTTGATGAATCGGACCCAATCTCTGATGAACAGGCAACTTCCTTTGCATCAGCAGATCTTCTTTAGGATGAAGTCGGCTAGAACTCCCATTATAGTTTTCACTGACATTAACACAACCTGGGCAGTCTTCTATCGATGGTAGTCTCATCCCTTTATTCCAACAAAATATGAAGAATTCACAGTTCCAATGCAGATCAAAACTATCATCGTCCTCATAATATTGCCTTTCTTGTCGACCATGTTTCTTCTGATACTGCTCAATCATACTTGTAGAATCAAATCTGTTGAGCCGATTGTCCTTTCTGTCGGCTATCCTCCTACTTGTATGAACCACGTTGATAGGAAAAGGATTACCATCAATTTTCATCGGCTTCTTGGAATCATCAAATTTTATCCTGCCTTGTTCAATGGCCACTTGGAACTTGCTGCTTTGCTGATGTATGCAGGATTGGTTGAACAACTGGCTGACTGGGATTGAACATAGCTGCAACTTGCTCCTCTGACACTTGAGGTATATTTAGCCCTATATGCTGGGACTGTTGTCGGAACAATACACGAGGATTAAGCTCTGCTTGCTTCTGTGCCGACGCTGATGTAAAAACACACACACTGGTCTGGGAGATCTGCTTAACTCCAGTGCAGGTCCAAAGATTTACTTTCGGGTTCTAGGCGTGCCAATTGGTTTGATCCTGCAACCAATAAGAAACAAAGAAAGAAAACGTAGTTAAATCCACCAATGATAGCCGATCGGCTGGCTTGCCGATGACATATCATTGAACACTAAGCCGATGCAAGATGCATTAAATCGGCTGAGACAGATAAAGCAAGGTAAAGCTAAACTTATCCAATCGGCTGTAGATATCAATGAAATATAATCTAAGTCTCAAAATATACTTAAACCAAGTGATTGGGATAGATCGGACAGGGCGCCGAGACAGTATAAATCACTTATGTCTAAATATGTTATAAGACATAGATTATATATATTCATAGCATAGCCGATTAGGTAAACCTAACATGTATCGGCTAGTGTCCCGATACTACTTTATACAGAGATATTACTATAAGCAAAATATATTGAACAGCTGTCAAACTAACATCAAGATGATCTTAACCAATTTGACAACAAGCTCAATATGTTTTATTATATTAATATCTCAATATAAAGGGCAGATTTAATATATCAAAATAACAAGATAATTAAACCAGGTAAGATCGGCTGAAACCCTGACACTATCTCTATTAGCAGTCATAAACAGGCTAGAGATTACAGTTCTAAACACGATTTAGTAGGTCAAACCTAACTGATGCAGCACTAAATATGTAAAGAAACATAATATCTAGACAATCAAGTCGATGAAAACCTTTTCGAGATGGTAGATATACTATATAATCTAGATCAATAACGATATATAACTCTATCGGCTGCTTTCTATGGAATAGGCATCAACCGATGTAAGTTATATATCGATATCAATTCAGATTATATAATATATATGATAACTCGACGACTCACACAAACAAGATTAGAGTGTCATAAAGATGGAAGCACTAATCCCGAGAGCGCAAGCCGCCATAACAAGTTTTACCTCTTGTCGGAGATCGAAGCCGATGCAGCCCAACTCGAAAGCAAGAACTCGTCGAGAACAGTAAAAGAGTAAAAAGGTGGCGATGTGCCGAAATTGTTGTATTGATCGATCGATAATTTCTTACACGACCCTGGGTTCAATTTATACCCAGAACTTACACAATATGTCCTTATCAGACACGACTCTTATCTCTATTACAACTCATATTAAGATAATTCCCTAATACAGACTCTAACCGACAATATCTATCAGGAAACAAACATTATATCCTAATTAATAGATACAATTTCCTATTTCGGACTCAATCCGTACATGGCAATCATCATGAAGCACCTCAACCGAACCCGACAATGATTCTGCTATCTTCTCATCGGAATCGGCTACATCGGCTAACCTTGTCTGACTCTGTCTCAGCCGATGGACGTGATAGCCGACTCGGTCACCTGCCGACACACACTGTAGCCGATACGGTCACCAACCGATTCTTGTTCTGTTTTAGTAACCGCCAGCTTCCTCCAAATCCGCTTCGATTCTATCTTTAAATCCAATATTTGTTTTACCAAATTTGGTCGTTAACAATGGGTCCCGTTTAAGATGAAACACGGATGAAATAAAATGAATTATCTACTTAGTTAACATGATTAATTTATATTTTGAGAAGTAAATTTAACAAAATAGCTTAGAAACGAGTGGTCTATGTAATGTAATGCAGTAAAAAAAATTCTTTTTTTAAAAAAATCGTATTTCTAGAAGCATGGAGCATGATCAATTGTATCTGATCATCACTTTCATGATCAATTGTATCTGATCATCACTTTCGAACGGGACCAGAATAAGATCCTTTGTGCTAGCCAATCTAGTGGTTTTAGTGGAGTAAACGGTTTGCAAGGTTGAGGGAATGAGGGTTGAATGTGTCCGGTTTGCAAGGACAGTTTTGACTTTGGCGAAACTTTAGGACGTAAAAAAGGCTTTCCCATTTTTTATCGTCTCGAAACTCATGTCTAATTTGAAACCATCGTTTCCTATTAATTTTTGAACAGAAACATGAGATGAGAAATTCAAAAGGTCCAGACTTGCAAAACCCCACCCTCCTATGTACTTGCCGCAGACACGTCCGTAAAACGCCAAAATTCTCAACGCAGTTGCGTGTACCGAAATTCAACCAGAAGGTTCCACATCAGCCAGAAAAAAAAATGATACTCGAAATGCAAAAGTTTTTTTCTCCAAGAGCCCATACCGACCCAACTACAAAATGCGCCGAGGAGGTTTGTGCAGCACAGATCCATAGTTCATAGTCCGCTTATGTATATCCACACGGCTTTTAGCAATCAAAAAATAATCAGTGAATAGAACATTTATATACATGTTTTTAAAGCAAATAGTGTAAAATAAACTGCAATGAAAAATCTCAAAATCAGGTCCAATATTATGTTCTAAAATTCAAATTTTGACTTATAAGCATAAGGAGGCTGTCATCAAACGTCCACATAATTTTCATGCAACATCATAAAAATAATCCAGGTTCAAAGTAGAGTAGCGAATAAAGAGAATATTTCTCCAACAACATTATAGGCCAAGAAATGTCCCAAGCGTGGTTACAAAATAACACACCTTGAGATCTTTACGCAGTGAAACACCTTGCTTCTTAGAACATAGGCTTATTATATCTTCAGCATAACATCTTTATGCTGTACTTGCTTTTCCATAATCAGCTTGCTGCGACTGGTCCATCAAGCGTCTCAAGTAGCACCTGTTACTGCATCCAAGGAACTAGCACAAACCCCTGCTGAAGCATACAACAAATAAACCAACTTTTCAGAGAGAAAGCAAACAATAATCAGATATATTGATGAGATCATCAATATTTCTTTCATTAAAAAATGGTACTCCCTCCATTTAAAAAAATATTTGAGGTTTAGGACAAGATTCGGTCAAACTTGTGAAATTCCGAGCATCAATTTTATATCATAAAAAATATATAATCCAATAAGTTTATGATAATATTGAAGTACTTTTCTAGGCAAATCTACACGTACCATTATTTTTTGTAAACTACAGAATTTGAGACATTATTGATGATCAGAATTTTAGAAGTTTGAATTAAATCTTGTCCTAAGCATAAAAAATATTTTGACGGGAGGGAGTACTACAAACTCCCATCCAATTAGGACTTATTATAATACTAGTAACATCATTGTTAAACCGTTAACTATCAAGTTAGCCTAGCCATTGACTTAGTGCAGCTATATATCCTCTTAAGATATGAGTCCAACAGGAGAGTTTTCCGCAATAAGTCCCTTGTACCAATTTAAGAAGAGAATGAATATTGGTCATTTTAACTATTAAATTACCAACCACATACCGACCTCACCAATACATTAACACTGTGCAGTCAACTACAGAACTCATAGGCATGTAAGGCAGTATAACAATGTTGAAACGCATCACATCAAAGTGTAAAATCAACTAAGCACGTGACCACAGAAACAAAACTATGAAGTATAAACTAGTAATGCAATATATTCATTACAAAGCAGGTCAACATGCTTCATTTCAGCACCCCCCCCCCCCATCTTCTCAATTTATACAAAGGAGAAGGCACAATAACCAGCTAAAAACAGGAAGTGCACAACACTTTTGTGTTCAAATAGGGAAAAGACATTTACTTCTATAGGTAGGTACTAGGTAGATCTGTAGTTGTGACATAGGACACTATAAAGCAATTATCAAGTTTGACTCACTTTTTTTGAACATCGGTGAATTCTTAAGTGCATAGACTAAAATTAACTTCAAGTCTCCATCCTGTCGATAATGGAGCATCCTCTTTTCAACAGATTTTGGATGAACTACTTATCCTATCGGTTACTCCTTATACATGTAAATAAATCATAGGTTAGGAATTCAGTGCTAAAATATAACTAATTACCTGGTGTAGTCCATGCATCCATATAACTGGAGATCCTACTAGGACAATACGCGAGGGACAAGCCCAAGTTTGTGTCAGTGCCAAACTCAGCTAGTGCTTGTATTTTGTTGCCCTTAACATCAACAGCAAGAACCCAAGCCTCAGGTTGCATGAATTTGACCTTGGTCAGCAAGTAAACAGCATCTTCACCATCCAGGCTGAGAGCAGGTTGAGATGTGAGGAGGTTGTGCAATTTCCTCTCTTTGCCGTCCTGTGTTTTATTATGCAGCAATCCTGATTGCAGTAAGTTGTCATGCAGTGCTTGGTCGATATTGATGTGAGAAGCTTCAACTCTGTGCACCAATTGCCAATCCTCCCAAGCGCCGGTGATCTTACTGTTAGTATACATGTAGAGCTCCCAGTTATTGACTTTAAAATCAAAGTGCCCAGTTTCAGGGTCACGCGTAGGAAGCATTTCACCGTGAACTTCCAATTCAACCATCTTGAGGCAACCATCAACAACAGCAATACCCCTATTGGGCTTAGGGCAGCCTTCGACTCCCTTGCCGCGATTGATCAAGCACCTTGGCAGCGGCAAGGGAACACCACTGAGTGTGGGAGTATCGCTTAATACATCGCAAAACAGGATACCGCGCCAGAGATCAACCCAGCCCATTGTGCCACCTTCACCTCCAAGCGTGATCACCGTGGTTGTAATATGCTGGTTGAGGCGAGCAGCGTCCTTGGGGATGTTGATAGGGAATGGTTTCTGTGGTGAAGTTACCGACACCTTGTCGATATTGGTCCAGCTCCAGGACTCGGACTTGAACAATTGGAGTTTGTACCCGCTCAAGGAGAGGGACAGCACAGCGATTGTGAAGTGCTCACCGCCGGGAAGGGGAAGGAGCCCAGCTTCGTCGTCATGGATGGGGCGGGGCGGCTTGGTGACCCGGCGAAGCGACGGGCGTCCGGCCTGGTACCGGTAGATGAAGTAGTCGTTCTCCACTTGCGATGGTGCGGTTGCGGAAACGGTGCTCACGCGGAGGAGAAGAAGTCCATCAGCGGCGGAAACAACGTGGGCATCCTCGTACAGCAAGACGGTGTCCCGGTTGGGGTCCTTGAGGCGATGCACGAACATGCGGGAGGGGTTCGGCGGGGAAGCAGGCCAAATGGACACCTGGATCTGGGCATCTTCCGCAGTGGTAGCGTTGGGGCGGTCGCCGATGTGGACATGGGTGTCCAAGAGGATTGAGGGTTGAAGAAGAGGAGTGGATGCGGCTGGATCTGGATCTGGATGGGAAGCGTTGGTGGTCGCCATGGACGTTTGTTTGGATTTGAGGAAGACACGTTGATTTTTGGGTAAGTCGATGGAGGCCGCTGCGGGGCTTGAGTTTGGTTGGGTGTAGTCCAGGTTACTAAAACCGCCGGTAACCGCGCGGTTACCGCGGTTACCGCCCGTACCGCGGGGGTACGGTAACCCGTACCGCGCGGTACGGTTTAATAAAATTCGTCCAAATTCAAAAATTTAAAAAAAAAAGAAAAAAATCAAAAAAAATGGTGAAGGTAGTGCTTGATTTATAGTGTTTTATGGTGAAGAAATTTCTCAAAAAAGAGTAATATTTATTCAAATTTGAGAGCAAAACGGAGAATAAATTTGAAAATTGAAAAAAGAAAAAAAAATGGGCCGGCCCGTTACTGTGCGACCCATTACACATCGCGCGGTAACCGCGCCAAACCGCGCGGTTACCGCGTCAAACCGCGCCAAACCACGCGGTTTGCCCGAATTTTTGAATTCAAATTTCGATTTGTAAATTTGTCGCGGTTTTGCGCGGTTACCGCGGTTACCGCCGGTAACCGCCGTACCGCCGGGTGGCGGTAACCGGGCCCCCGGCGGTTTTTGAAACCCTGGTGTAGTCTCGTCGGATAGGAACAAGAGGATAACAATGGGGGAGAGAACCGGAGGAAAGGCGGCGGCGGAGTAACCCGTGAGTAGCAAACCCTAGTGTGGTGTTTGGAAGTTAAAAAGGAAAATGTTGCGTTCGGAAGATTTTGTTTTTGGAAATGCTACTCCATCGTGCAGATTTTGTGACCCTTGGATTTGTTTGAGATCTGTGCTGTCTCTTGGACTGGGTTTGCAATGCTATATGAGTTGGGCTTATGTTGGGCTTTGGTTTGGGCCAGTTTTTGTTTTCTTTCCAGCCGTTAGATATTTGCTTTATCAATGGGGTCCACATGTACTGTTTAATTTTGAGAATTGCGCTTGCTTTTTTGACTGAGCGAGAGACACAAAGAGGAAGATTTTGCAGCATTCTCTCTGTCTCTCCACCGATGAGAGGGCGACGATTTGGCGACGAGGCGACCAGCGGCTACACTCAAGGTTAGCATATGATTTTTACCATCTTTCGATTTTGCCTATAATTTGCAGAGTACTAGGTGCCACTGGTGGCGTCTTTGCTGTTTCTTCGTTTTTTTTGTTCTTTGGTGGATTTGTTAGGTTTGTGACCGGATGTATCATGTGTAGTTTTAGTTAGCGATTTCGAGTTGTGAGCTATCAAATTATATTACTGTGAGATTCCTATTTGATTCGGATGTTGTGGACCGATAGATTAGTGTTCTAGGTTTTCTTTTGATATGTTTGGTTTCCGACGATCTTACTTTTTTGCTTGTGTTTTAGGTGGTTGCGTTGTAGTTTTCGGTATTTATTTGTTTAATTTTTTTGGTGGATTGTTTTAGGTTTTTGACCCTATGTATTATGTGCAATTTTTATTATCGATTGGGAGTTGGAAGCTACTAGATTTACAATAATTTTGAGCTCCTAGGTGATGTTATCGGTTGGGAGCTTATTAGATTTTGACTCATTGTTTGATTTGTAGAGCTTCAAATATTTTGTGTTTGTGCTCTTTGCTGCTGGTGTGCATCTCATTCTGTTGGTTGGAGTTGCCTCTTGCATTAGGATTTTGGGGAGTAGATCTGGATGTCTACCTCCTGTATTAGTATTGGGAGGTTTGGACATTGGATTTGGATTTGTTTACTGAATCTTGATGGTGTTTGAATGTATTATGTCTTTACTGATTCTCGGCAGTGCTATAGTGTACTAGGATTTGGTGGATCTATAGTTATATGCTATTTTTTTCAGCGTAATGCTGCTCGTGCAGTGAATGTTACTTGCTTAATGCAAATTATTCTATAATTTTTAATCTGATTTGGAAGATGTAGTTGTCTAGAATGAATCCATGTATTCATATTGTTCTTACATTAGTGTATCGTTAAATTGCTAGTAGCAAGGATTAGCTTGATTAGGTCTTATTATGTTTTTTTAAAAAAAATTGACTGGACTGCTACTTGCTTCATCAGATTGGATTGTTTTTTTCAAAGGAATAATTTTTTTCTTACTCTATGCGGTGAACCTTTGTGTACTATGAAGCATCTTTGCATGCTATATCTTTGTAATATTTCTGCACTTATATGATGGAACTCATGAACATTGTGTCAATAAACTATTATAGATAGAGTATTGGTTTGATTTCATGTACGGTCCTTTCTGAGCAGACATCTAGATGAGTCGGGTACTCCAGCACGCGTCAGAGCGCCACACATACCTGATCACAACAGCAGCTGGCTAGTTCCCAAATGCAAAGATATTGACGCCTTGTACCCGGCCGTATCGCACGGCTCCTCGGCCATACTCGCGTACGCATCTCGCGTACTACCACAAGCTTCTTCGGGCACCATATCCTACTACCTATACATTTATTTGCTACATGTGACCAAACTAAACATGCTTACTAATGACAAGATTATTTCTAACAGAAAAAGTCTCATCCTTTTGATTTGACGGATCCAAATATCAAAATCAATAGTTGTAGGAACAACGATCAAATGGATTCTGACCTCCAAGATCTTTTTAAGTAAGAGTCTGTTTGGCACAGTTTCACCTTCAGCTCTATCTTTTCTGAATTAATTAGAGAGGTGGAGCTGGATTTAAGCAACTTCACTTCAGATCAAACTCCTGGAGTTAAATTTAGGAGTTGAAACCCTACCAAACAAACCCTAAGTATAGAGTAGAAATAAATATAGATATATGACAATTACATACTGTTTTAATCTTTTAAAAGTCAGCGTGTAACGCTGATCTTTGATGATGTGACTGATTGTACAAACAGTCAAATTAGTCACGCTGAGATATTGAACCTCAATGATGTACGTCAAAATTAATCACGCTGAGATATTGGACCTTAGCGATATGGCCAATCCGTACCGACTCAATCAAGAGGTTAGCGATAAAATTTGTTACGCTAAGATGTTACTACTCCCTTCGTAAAAAAAACCAACCCTAAGATAAGATCTGACCACAATGAACCTAGACGACCTATCCTAGGTTTGCTTTTTTTTTTTTAATGAAGGGAGTAATTCTCAGCATCAATCCCAATAACATGTGGTCGCTTTTTATTTTTGAATAAGTTTTCGGCATGGTTAATCATTATAAGTTTTTAAAGGGCCAAATCGAAAAAATTCCGGCATTGTCCGACCGGACGCGTAGGTGTCCGCACCGGAGCGGTCTTCACCGCCTGCTGTTGGTCAAGATGCGGCCGAACCTTCGAATTACGTATAGTTGTTGCTCGACACGTGCATAGTGGGACTAGCATCCCGCACAAATGATAATTTTTTAGCCCTTGATGATAATCCAATGGACAACACTAACAGTCTCAAAAACAACGTAATAGGCCTCGTGTTGATTGACTCAAATTCTGTAACAGGCCGATAGAATAAACAAGTCTAACAAAAATTCTAAAGGGCCCAATAGCAACAATGATACAAGGATTCCATGATACAAATCGAACGTTACTCCAGCCCAAATCAAATGGCAAATGGCAATAAAGAATAATGAATAAAGGTTACTATAATGGAAAAAGAAAATTCTACCTGATTTTTATAAACATGTAAATTGGTAAAACTAAAGAAGATCCCAGCTACCGTAACTACTAATCTATCATAAAACTTAAATAACCTATCCAGAGAAAATCATAGAACATAACGCCTAAATAATATACAGTATGCTAGCATGAACTGCTTTCTTGTACAAAACTGCTAGAACAGTAAAAACTTAGAATGAACTTCAGAAAACTTCATATTAAATTGCACTGTAAAAACAATAATATTATGATCTAAAAAACACTGGATCAGATTGTGCAATAATTAAAAGTTCTTTACTCTTCTAACAATGTCAATGGCCTACAGATGAGCCAATAGGAGTCCCCAGACAAAACACCATTTGGTCTCAGCTTTTAAGCTTTACAATAACAGCTTCAATCCATTGGAACAACATTATACAAAATGATCACCGTTTCATCTCCTAAGTATCATCCGCCTCTGCCGTTAAGTCTCCTCTGCTAAATAACCTAAAAACCACATAAATTGGAACTACATTAACATAGTGAAACCTGAGCTATATTAACATTCAAAAGTACATGGAGCACCATCATAAATGCATCCTCTATAGACCAAAGAAAAGAATCAATAAGATAATTCAAGCACACCTCACACAAAACATTCATGAAACTTAATACCAACTGCAAAAGAACAATTAAAGAGAAACTGCTTAGACCTGTAGAGAAAAAGCTTAATACTAACTAGTGTCGCAACTAGCTTGTCATAATTTAATACATTAAAATGCAGCCTATTTTATCAGAATATTTGGCTTTGATCAGCACGACAAAATGGCAACAACATTCATTGGCACTTCATATTTTGGTCCCTATCACCCCCTATGCATAGTCTAACATTGACCTGAATATAGCAAGTCAAAAGATCACATAGCTAGGCATGTTACCATGAGGCTACAGAACATAGCTAGGAACGGAATGTTACCATGAGGCTACTGAACAACCTAAAAATCACAATAACAATCATCAAAGCCAAAATGATTTTTCAACATAAGATAGCTGAACCAAAAAAAACATACCAAGTAAAGAATAATCACCTCTTTACCAGGGAAAAAAGAAGATAGGATACAAGAATGTAATGGAACCAGTAGCATCCAAAGACTACATATTTTAATTCTCCAACCAACTAAATGTAATTCCCAAAAAATATATATGATATATCATGAGCTTAGGTTTAGAGAGCAACAAAAAGAAAAGGAGTTCTCTATAAGTGCAAGATTAGTTGTAAATTTCTCATACTTTGCTTTCAGAAAATTGTGAGTTTGACCAAGTCCATATTAATGTGACACAAGACTAATAAACTCCGGGACAGGGATGGGTTGATGATGGTGATAATTATCCACAACTTCAAATTAGTGGATTATGAATCATACAAAACGAATGCAAAAGATTCACTGGCAGAAACGTGCAACTGTCATCTGAACCTCAGCAAACAAAGGAGCACCAAGTTGACATCAAAATGGCAGTTATAGACAAGTCCACTTCAACTTCTAACCTTACTGTTTGCTCAACTCAGGGAGCTTTCTTCTTCATCATCGTCCGATAGATCATCAGAATCATCCTCAGGACAAAAGAACAGTTTGCCACTGCACCAAAGATATGTTCTTTACACATCATACAACAAATAACAATATATTAGACTAGGTGAGATATAAGAAAACTTACTCGGATGCCTCATAGGCTTGAAAGATGCTGAGGAATCTATTAAAAGGATAGAGAGAATTTAAGTAAACTATAAATGAACAGAGATAAGGTATATTATAAGACAAGAAATAACCTACCTCCCTTCCATGTTTGTTGCATCAACAACAAGTGAAAGTAATTCTGACAGATGGTTAGACAGGATTTGTCCTAAAACCAGATCTGTCATGACCAGATCAGTCTCCTCGATTTCCACCAGTTTCTACAAACAAAATATATTGTAAAACAAAGTGAAAACACAGTTTATATGATTTTCAGTAACTAAGTTTCATGGGAAGTTCAGTGTACCTTAATATGATCCAGATCATGAGCAGTAAAATGCCTTGCATATTTCAAAAGATGAAAGCATGTTGGACCATATGGCTCAGCCGGAGGTTCACTGTGATAGTAATATACATCACAGAATACTGGTAAAAGACGAACATGGATCTTCCAGTTCTGCGACATTAACATCTCCCTTAAAGGCTGATATGTTGCATCAGACTCGAAACGTGCTGATTCAAATGCCTTGTAGAGATTAAGTATAAGTGTTGACCGGCTGAGGGGTGGCATCACAGCGAAATGCAAGGCTATATACTTCTCATATTTCAAAAACTCATCAAACTTGGTTACAGGATCAGGAATGTTCATCAAGCAAGTCTTGAGTTCATCAAAGTATAAAGGCCAACTACCAAGTGTTTCGTTGTAGTAATACGGCTCCAACAGTAGCTCAAATAACTTTTTGAAGTCCTCAATCACTCTCTCTAATGTCAAACCAAGTGTGGCTTCTTTTGATATAACAAATTCTCCATCAACCTGCATGTCAGAGATGGTCCAGCCACCATTCCAACACTTGCCAGCTCTATGGTTCTGAACAATATGCCGCAAGTATCCCCTTGCACAGCTCCTTCCTGAATATGTCAGAATATTCAGTGAGAGCTTAAAAACAGTCTTCAGGGGATGTGCCATTTTTCGATTGCTCGCCTCCAAAATCTTCTTAAAATGCTTGTACAGTTTTCTAGGTCGAATCTTATAGATCCTGGTGAGCTTGTTGTCCCTCAAAAAATCCTCCAAGGACATCCTGTATAATAAGAAAATCAAGTTCAAAAATTTCAGTTCCAAAATTCTAAAGCACTTGATTAGTTCACATAAGCACACAGGTCCTAACCTTTGCTTAGATCCTGAAAGATTCTCCCCTCCTCCCATCTCACCTCCTGCTCCTCCAATGGGAGACTTAACAGGTTGGTCCTCATCTTGTACAATAGTATTGTGAGGTAATTCTGAGAGCCCACCATCTCCTGAAAGGTTCTCCCCTCCTCCCATATCATCTCCTGCTCCTCCAATGGGAGACATAACAGGTTGGTCCTCATCTTGTACAATAGTATCATGAGGTAGTTCTGAGAGCCCACCATCTCCTCCAGCTACAGGAATATTCTTAGGTGATCCTGGCTGATTCCTGCCTCCTCTTCCTTTCCTTTTCTCTCTGAGAATCCTTTTCCGTACCTTTTCTTCCTCCAAGAGTAGGTCAGCATTTTTACTAGACTCCTTTGTCCTGTGATGATTCCAGGCATCAACCTGCATTGTGTTTAAATTCAACATCAGACAAATAAAGAGGTTGTGGGTATGTAACAGTATATCTTTGCTCAATGCTTAAACCTACCAGATTCTTCTCCAGAAAGAAGGAACAGCATGCTAGGGTGTTAATTAGTTCATCTAACAAAGACAAACCAATCTTGAATGTAGATTTGACTGGACAATAATCAATATTTGAGCAAAAGGCTGTTTGTTCGCTGGCTTCATCAAGCAAAGCAAAAAGATCTTCTGAAGTTATGTTTCCAGGCCCATCAAGAACATGCTGCAAAGCAAAAAGTAGAAAAAACAAAGAGAAAGGGAGATAAATAAGGTATAAATGTAAACAAAGTCAATTGCTTCAAAAACCTGCAGACCTTCATTTTATTGGCATTGTTGTACAGTTGATCCCTCGGGTTAGCCTTCATAAGTGACGCATAAAGTTGTGTGCCTCCAATGCCCTAAAAAAATTGCAGTTTGTTTGTAATTTTAATTCTCAATATTTTTTGTGCACAGAAACTTGAAAAAATAGTTACCTCAATGTTCATAGAGTCTATTTTCAGAATCTTGCGAGCCTCTTCAACATTAAGCTGACAAGAATGACAGACAATTCCAAGGTTTGGTGTTAGTGTAATACAAGGGATATGTTCAAACTACTAGTAAGCTGTGACAAACAATTTTGCTATGGATAGCTCACATTATCCCAAAAAGACATTAGACTCACTTTCCCGTCAGAAACCTACAAAATATTAGCAAAGAGATATCCACTGAGTTGACAAGATATAGACAAAAGTTTATATAGATCATGAAGGCACAAGAAACATACCATTTTGGCTTTAATATCTTTCGAATGAACATGGTTATGTCGGTTAAAATTCACAACAGATAGAAACTCCGATGAGCAATTCCGTCTGTTGCATTTATGCCTTTGGACTGGCAAGCTTGTTGCAGGAGGATAACTTTGTATTCTTCTTGGGGGGCAGGCCTATTTTCTACTGGGGAAAAGTTGCTGCTATAAAATTTACTTTCATCATCAACCTATTGCCAATTCAGATGGGGGTGAGGGGGAGAAATTAGACATGACTCACAAATACTATTTCAATGAAACAGACAAGTATAACAAATAATAACATCCATTGTTCAATTAGTCATGACTCACAAATACTACTTCAATGAAACAGACAAGTATAACAAATAATAACATACATTGTTCAACTCTTTCCAAACCATGTCTCTGGAAATGGAACTAGAATCATTTTGAAGGATATAGAAGCTGCCATTGTGCTGTTAAAAGAAGTGCATAAAAAATTAAAAAAATTAACAGCAAAGTTTATTGAAATAAACATAAAGACTATTCTACAAAGATTGTGATACCTTCGAAACTGTGTGGAAGGACTTATTCAAGAATAATACAAAGATGTCATCATTCTCCGTTAACTTATCCAGATTTTGTAAACTAAAATGTTGAAAAGAGTACCCAAACACAAATTAATATGAAACATAGATAAATCTGCATGATTAAAACAAATGTAAAACATACCCATAGGGTGTAAATCCAGTTCTCTGAGAGAACTGCAGAATTACTGGATCTGCAAATAAAATAAGCAAAATATTTGCAAAACTCACTAGTCATTTGTAACTGATTGCACATATGCAAAATATCAATCAGGAAACTTAGATTATCAAACCTGATATTTCAAATTTTGGCAGGGCAGTAGGATCATCAGTATTGAATATATCATAATAAGTTTCTTCCACACCAGCCGCAGTATTAGAATCCTAAAACCAGAATTTTGTATCAATGTCTAATAGGAAAGTAAAGTACAAAAATGCTGAAGAAAAAGTACTAGATGAATTTCAATGAAGTTCAAAATAGAAGACTTGGACACAAATCCTCTCCTCTATGCTCCTTCCCTAGATTTGGATGGCTCTGGTTCTGGTCCCCCAACTAAGAATCCCTAACTAAGAATGCACCCAACTAAGAATCCCTAACTAAGAATGGAACTTGCAGAGGGGAGATGAGGAGAAGGGAGCCAAATGGGGATCATGGATGATGGAGCAGAGAACAGGAAAGAGGACATAATATTACATATAAAAGTGTTGATTTTATCTATTTTGTTGTCCATATAAGTTATAACTAGCATATAACTTATGTGGACAGCATATAAGTTCCAAATGGACAGCAAATGACCAGTGAATTCAAGTAAGAAATTGTTTAACTAGCATATAAGTTCTAAATTAGTAACCTAAATAATCTGAAGTTCATTGATAGCAAAAAAAAGGCATGAATCATTGCATAAACACCTCAGAATTCACAATCAACCCATGGTACAGGTGCATATCGAAGTGCTCAAATATTTGCAACCCCACCGTGTTACTCTTAATGCCAGCACACCTGCAACAGTATCACCCAAATCATTGACTAAAATTAGAGCATTCAAGTCATCCTAAAAAGCAAACTAGAACTCACTTTGTAGGATCAATACTAATGCTTATAGGGCCTAAGAGGCAGTTGAACACGCTTTCCATTTGCTGGACGGTGACCTTCTTATCCTGTGAAGTGCACCAGACATTTTAAGGATATCACATCCGCAGCACTAAAATTGACAATAATAGCATGAAAGATCTAACTAACCCGGAGCGCCACTTGGTACCATCGTACAAATTTCAACCTTAGGTGCTGGCTATAAAGTTCTTCCTCAGTTACGGGCGAATTCTTAGGACCCCTCAGAAGAATAGCATTGGCTGCAAAAAGTTTAAACAAAGCAAACACGTGGTTAATAACTCTAATCTACAAGCCGGAGCCCTATCTTCTACCACGCGACGACTAACCACCCACCCCGGCCGACACCTAAACCTATGACCCATCTCCCAGGATATGCGTCCACCTACGTCTCATATCCCCAGATCTGCATCCGGCTGATCCGCCCCACACCGAACCCAGTGAACTCCGGTTGATCTGCCCCTCACCGAACCCAGTGAACTCAGGCTGGCGGCTGAATCCAGCGGCATCTCGTCTCCCAGATCTTACATCAGGCTGAACAGCCCCTCGCTGGACGCTGTAGACTAAGAGCTTGACTTACCTAATGCTAAAAGTGCGGAATGCTGATTAGCAAGCCGAGGACAAAGAATTTTTCTGGTTTCGCCTCGAAAATCCAGACTCTTCACGATGTATTCCGCCATGGCGGTAGTTCGTGGGGTGGGGTGCGGAGGGGATAAGGTTTTAGGGTTTCAGGAACGGGGGAGGAGATAGGTTTCAGGCACAATAAAAGCTCGTGGATGGGCTTTCGGGCCGCGGAACGGTGAAAAAAAAAAAGAAATATGAGGAGAGCAATAGTCCAATTCCATTTCCGTACGGGCTCCTATTACTATTATTACTATTCCACAGCCTCGGTGACATAGAAAAAAATTGTGTTATAACAATAGTGAAATTGTGAAAATACACCGTACTAACAAAAGCAGAAGAGAATGCCTAGGATGTACACACTGTTGCCGGCCAACAAAAGAAACAACAAGATGTATGCTATTTCCTTAAGTTTTATCCACTAGGCTGCGATCTGGCTAAAACAGTACAGATAAAAAATAAACTTTCGTGGCACGCTTTTCAAACTCCCAAACGGTGCGTTTCGTGCGAAAATTTTTAATATGAAAGTTGCTCTAAAATGTTGGATTAATCCATTTTTCAAGTTTGTAATAATTAAAACTTAATTAATCGCACGTTATTGTCACCTCGTTTTGCGTGAAACACTTTATCTTCATCTTTATCTTTATCTTCAGGACTTTCAAACACCACCTAACTACAAAAATCAATCTACTGTGTAACCCCAATAGGTAGGTAATACTTATTGTTGAACAAGACTATATTCAAACTTTAAAAATCTTGATTAGGAATAACATTTAAACTATTTGTCTTCTAAATATGGAGACCATATGTATAGATTAGACTTAAAATTACTTCAATAAAATCATATATTTGTGATATTTTTATATACATTGTAATAAAAATAGTGGTCAAAGTTATTTTTTTGGAGACTGTGTCTTTGCAAGTATTATCAATCTGAGCAGAGAGAGTAATATATATTTTCTTCTATATAGCTGTAACCCACTAAATCTAGAGCCCAACATGTAAACATGTCACCTCATCATCCACTACAATAATTATATATCAACCCTCATGCAAGCATTCAACATCATCTACAATTTATTAAATTATACAAATCAACTTGCAAGCATATCCAATCATCACATCTTATATTATTTTCATAATATTTCAACATATCTATTCATCATTTTTATCATTTAGTTTATTTCGTAATTAGTACTAGATGCAAAAGGATCAAAGCATAAATTTCCACAACATTTTCACAATTTCATATATCCATCCATATATTCCGCAACAAAGCATGGGATATCATTTACTTTCTTTCATAATTAGTACTAGATGCAAAAATTTTCATCAAAATTTTCTAACCTTCCACTTCTTGCGTTGTAAAATTTGACCAACAACCTAATATTTCATCTACAATCTCCTACAAAATCTATTAAATTTATCTCTCCAAACATGGTTTGGCAATTCAGTTTTATTTGTTGTTGATAACTAATATCTTTTCATTCCTAATTGTTGACAATTCCCCCAACAAAGCACAGGAAATAACCTAGTTAAGTAGAAGCTCATTACACATATGATGACGAAAAATTTGCACCCGGCCGATAGTGCCAAATCTGTGTTGACGTGAACTATATCGACAAACACAATGATCTAGGAGATCTGCTTAGCTCCAGTTTAGGTCCTAAAATATGGATGAGATGCGAGCGTGCGAATCAGTTTTATCCTGCAACTGACAAGATGGATAAATACGTTGATAATCAAAGAGCCGATCGGCTAATAAGCCGATGTAGCGATACTAGCTGATGTCAATAGGGTTTTGAACAATCGGCTATATGACTGTCACACCCCGCCCCGGCACAATCATAAAATACAACGCCAAAGAGGGTGCGCCACAGGGGAACGACGAACCATCTCCTGCGGAACCGCATTTGCTGGTACCATTACCAGGATACAGATGCTGGTACCCACGGTAACAAAATGAATCATTACAACACTATAATAAATAATACCTTTATGTTGCATCTTCGGGTAATCTCTGAAATGCAATCTTCAATCAAAAAGCAGCAGCGAAACCTAGCGTAGCTAGAACTCCAATCCATGGGCAACGGCTTGGGTCTAGGGACAAAACCGTAACCTTCACCATCTTCAACCTGAGCTAAGAAAGGAAAAACAACAATAATGGGGGATTGAGTACTTTGGTACTCAGCAAGCCACTGGGAAATGTGTAAAACGCAAGCTTCAAGGGAAGGTTGGGCCCATTTTGCAAATCATTTATTTTAACAGTATTGTTGAAATTTCTAAGTGTGGGTTCTTATAAAATATTTGGAAGGAGACTTACTGTCTCAATCTTACCGCGAGTTGCTTTGCAACAACTCAAGCGGGAGAGGCAAAATTTTAGTTTTATTCATTTTATTCTATTTTCCTTTATTAGTTTCTTTTCATTTCTCAATCTATCTCAATCAAGTATCTCAAACTTCACCTCAGGTCAGGGACTTCTCATCCCATCCCACTCTTTGGCTTCTCTGAGAAGTCCATCTCCTATAGCACTCTGCTTTCACTCGGGAAGCCTACTTTATGATGCCATTTCGACATCCCGGGTCATATAGGTCTGTTTCAAAACCACTCAGGTCATCCGTCAGTCACACAGACTGACTCTGGCAACGATTCCCATCCCACACAACAATATTTCGCAAAGCATAGGCAAACAAATCTACGCTAAGAGAATCACCTCACATTCGCCATTAACCGTGAGCACGGATGTTTGAACTGTTTAGCTAAACTCTACAGAGGTTGTACGCTTTACACACACGACACGAAACATACATAGAGTACTGGCCGGTACCGGAAGTTCGTGACAAGGCCTTTCCAAAGCTAGTCCATAAAAACCCCATGCCACATAGTTGGTCGAGTCGCACGATAAGCATCAGGCAAGGCCAGCCATCGTCTACTCAGGGTACAATAAGAATGCTCCTACACCTATCAGTACCGCATCGCCACAATAGAGGCGGGAGCCACAAAGGCTAAATCACAAAACACAACTCCGTCTCCTCACCCCCAATGTCCCACAACCACTGACATACAAGATAATCATAGACTAACAATTTACTTTTCCAGGGGTATCCCACAATACCCGTGTCGTCGCACTGTAAGATGCTCGGATGAAATTCCCAAAGGAATCGGTCCTTATATGCAAATACGAAACCAAGCCACCCAGGCAAGACTCCGCATTGCTAACTTTCACAAACTATCTTTTCCTTTTCAAACCCACCGACTTCACGAGTCGGGTTTTTCTCAACGTTTACACAACCCAATTTTTCCCATATCAACAATACAACGGTGGATGTAATGTTGGTGGGTGTCTACGCTCAGGGAGCGTAGGTTCCTCGGTGACACTTTGGTGGGGCGACAAGGGTTTAGTTTAACAAGGTCCTACAGAAAGTAATGCAACTACTTAGGTTGGTCCGTCGGTTATGCACTCGTAGACCGATGGCCAATCAAATTAATTGTGTATGCTAAGCATGCAATCTTGCAAACAACACATTTTATAAACTAGGAGCAAGATGATCGAAGAGTAGCTTGCCTTATTATTGGTCTTCAAACCTTCGGGAAAATCTGCGTCCGTTGTACCTTCCTGAACGTCCATTACGCAATCGAAAAAGAGAAAAAAAACCATCCAAAATCATATAAAGTAAATAATTAACTATTATAAAATAATAGTGCCATTGGATAGATCTCAATTTTAGAAAAATTATGAAAGTTGAACAGAGTTAATCGGACTTGCGGCTAGATCAGACTTATGGCTAGAGAGATATGAACTTCGGGAGATTAATTAATTTTCCTGAAATGTGAAAAAGGATTTATTAAATTGGACTGAGAGGCTGAGAGGGATATTCCTTGGGCCAAGGTGTCGAGAGGGAGGCATCTTGGACTTTGTTTTGGGGAGGGCTCGGGCTTTAGCCCAGAGTTGAAGGAGCCCAGGTAGGGGTGGTGGCTTTGGACAGGAGCTAGGAGGTATAGAGGGATGTAATTTGGACTTTGGTGGCGAGGGAGGCTGCTAGTGGGCTTCGGCCCAAAATTAGGCTAAAGGAGGTGTTATAGACTTTTATGATCAACCTCCTTGGCTTGGCCTGACAAAGGAAGAGGGAGGTGATATTGACTTCTAGAAAGTTTTCAAGTCGATGGGGCCCACATAGAGGAGTCAAAAGGGCCCCACCATCTGTCTCTTTTCTTTTTTTTTTCTTTGCTTTTCTTTCTTATCCCTTTCCTTCTCTTCCTCCCTTTTCTCCTCCTCTCTTCCCTCACTTCTCATGAGCAAAAGGGGAGGAGGTCGCCGGCGACAGTGCGGCAAGGCGCGGGACAAAGCGGCATCAGCGGCTCGGGCTGGTCGACGAACGGGCGCGAGATGACGGGCGGGCGACGGGCGGGCGTAGGGGTCGAAGTCTGTGTGACGCGGCAGCCGTCAAGCGCTCGGTGCGGCGACGCGGCCGGGACGGCGCGACCATCCAGCAGCGCGGTCGCCCTCGACTGGCTGCCGATCGGTTTGGCCCGGCGATGGCAGGAAGGAGGCTATGGCGGCGTCGGGCAACTCGGCCGGGTGGAGGCCGAGGCGACGTCAGCGTCCAGAGGCGTGGGCAGGGCGCCGGCCGGTTTGGCACGGCAGAGGCGGCTTGCGGTCGACGAGCGGCTTAGTTGAGTGGAGGCCCGGTGGAGAGGAGGTAGCGACAAACTCGAGCTTGGCTCAGGTGTGGTGGTGATGACGACGGGATTGGCGGTGGTCGTCGGTGGATGCACGCAGGAAAGGAGGAGGGGTGCCACTGGGCTTTAAAGCCACGGCGAGGAGGGAGATGACCGAGTTGGCTCGATCTTCCTTCGAGGAGAAGGCTGGCAGCACAGGAGAGGAGAAGACAGCGATGGCGTCACGGCTGGTGGACAAATAGGGAGGCGAGGATGAGAGTAGCAGGGAGCGGATGGACACGGTGTTGGCTTTCGATGTGGACGAGACTCCTGGGCGGCCGGCGAGCAAGTGACGGCGCACTGGACCGAGCTCAGCAGGCAGCGTCGGTGGCTTGGCGTGGACGTCGCGCTTTGCTGGGCGACGAATGGCGCGAGGGAAGTGGTTGGACGGCGTCGTCGTGGGGTGGGACTTTTGGGGTGGCACAGTGAGGACGACAAGGACAAACTACCGCTCGGACCAGAGCGCCCTTTGGTCTGGCGATCGCGGCGCTAGCTCGACATTTCGTCAAGCACGTGGGGTGCGCGTGCGACTGGCCTGGAGGAGTTGCACAAGGTCTACGACGGTGGTGGCACAGTGGGCGTGAACTCGACCCATGCTTTCGGCGTGGACGCGCGGCCTCGGCAGCTTGAGCCTCAGAAGGCGAGGCGGTGCACCAGGCGTAGTGGCATTGGCATGGCGCGGACGTTGGGGAAAAGGCGAGGCGGGGTGCGAGGTGACGCGCGGCTACGTGCTGGACGACGTCAGCGTGGGGGCGGTTGATGACGCCTGCGACAGTGCAGTGTATGGGGAGGGCAAGGAAGTTATCGGCGGGGCCTGCATGGCCGACAGGTGTTGCGGCAAGAAAGAAGTGGCATGTTCGGGATTCGTTGTGGAACTACGCGACGCGATGCGTACACGACGCGATGCGTACACGACGCAGTGCAGGCGATGCGAGGCGAAGCAGCGCGTCACTCGGCCTGGCTCGACATTTCGTCGAGCAAGTAGTAGTCAGGCATGCTGGCTCGGGATGGGAAAGGAGGAGGGGCAAATGAGCCGAGTTGGGCCACCGGGAGAGGGAGGAGAAAAGGACTTGGGCAGGCTAAGCTGGAAGAGGAAGGAGGTCAAATCGACTTTGGCGAGATGGACTGAAAGGGGAAGAGGGAGTGGGTCGGCTAGAGAGAAAAAGAAAAGGGTCGGCCAAATGAATAGTGATATTTCTCAATTTCTAGGAATTTATGGGTTAATTTTTTAGAGTATTTGTTGGAATTGTAAATGGACTTTGGAACTCTGATTCTTCTAGGATTGCATATATGGACTTTGGATGATTGAGTTGAGATCTTTAGTAGCACAAACAAGAATTCAAATAAGAACCAAATTTTGAAAATAAATTTTGTATTTAAATTAGGTTTTTGAACCGGAGCAAAAATGGGGATGTTACGAGGTTCAAAAACAAATATTTTTAGATTCTCTGGACAGGAAGGAAATTATTTGTTGGCACGGTCAAAATCCGAAAATTTGGAATTTTAATCGTAGAGATTTTTGGAAAGGTTTAGGAAGGGAAATTCAAATTTCAAATTTTAAATCTTAGGAATTTAATTCAAGAGAAAAGATTTGGCCACTATTTTGAGTCCACAAGGAATGAATTAATTGAGATCTTTAACACACAAACATAGATACACTCAAAGAACCAAATTTTTAAATATAGGATTTTAATAAAATAGATTTTTCGATGGGGCGAAAATGGGCATTACAATGCCTGATTTAGATTCTGACATTTGATAAATAATGATATAAAGACAATCGGCTGATGATAATGTAATGAAATAATGAACCAATCGACTAATAATGATATGATAAAATAAATGTTGATCCGATGATTAAAACATATGTCGGCTGGAGATCCGATGTCCTTAAATCCAAATGATAAGTAATCAATGAAACTTTTGTTGCAATCGGCTAAAACCAATCTTGTATATAATTCTTACAAACCGATGCAACACTTAAAACAATGTCTACATAACTCATCGGCTGAAACCCGATGAGACAATGATTGATACCTACTGACTTAAATAAATCTAACTTACAACCACAACCTCATATGTCGGACCCAACCGATGCAGCATAAGGTTGATAATTGTCTGATAGATTTAAACAAGCTAATATGACATCGATCAAACTGGTCATGTATTAAATTTAACCAAGATAGTAAAACCATCAAAGAGAAATTTAACACACCAGATTAGATCGGCTAACCCTCCGATGAAACATTGGCATAAATCTATCGGCTTAACAAGACAGATTATCAACAACAATCTTGTAAGTCAGACCTAACTGATACAGCACGAGATTGTTTATAATAATCTAATACTCAATGAGTCGATAAATCTGTCTAATGTGATGGATGTAACAAATCTATCTAAAGTAGCATTGTGATTGTAGAGATATATCAGCTAAGACAGAAGATCAGACCTAATCGAGATAGTCCCAACTAAACCGATGCGTCTCTAAACACAATGCAATTGAAGATTTTATATTTATATAGTTGAGGCTTTATTTTAAATTAAATTCATTTTGCAAAAAAAACAACCAAATGTGTTTAATATTTTATACTAGCAAACCAGGCAATTTTCAAGGTGATTTGCTTGCTTATATAACAAAAGCCCATTAAAAGTTTTTAAAGTTGAGGAGTTTTCAAAATATGAAATTTCTTAAATTCTAAAAAGGGAAAAAGCATCCGCCCTTTAAACCATCCATAATTTGGTGGTAAATTTATCATTCCCCTTAGTGATACTATTTTGATAGTAATAGAACACTGAGATTTCTTACTTTGCATGACTTTGATGTTGTGTATATCTTGCATGCCATGTCGGGAGATGATAGCATCTAACATATACAAAATATATACCATGATCCTTTCATATTTTTATGTTATAAGTATTTTATGCAATGAATATGTATGTTTGAATTTAATCTATCTAAAACTTGATGCACAATTTTCAATATTTGTTAAGAAAAAAGAGGATCGACAATCATTCATTTAAAAGGAAATGAGTAAAATATCTAGTCTTTAATGACAAATTCAACTTCATCTTTGTTTAATAAAAAACTAGATGGTTTTCGATATTTGTTAAGAGAAAGGAAAAGCAACAACAAATCCTTTAAAGGGAAATTATCCAATCTTTAATTAGCCCTTAGGAATACCAATAGTAAAGCAACATGCATACAAGTGGGGTCCTGTTAACGCCAAAATTTGGTAAAGCCCGAAGTTATCATCGGCCTAGAATCAGTATCGGCTTCAGAGTCCTGAAATCGGCCGACGGACATATCAAGTTGCCAGCAGTTGGATTCTTGATGGATTCGGTTAAGGAAATTAATCAATTAAAGAAAACTTATCTGAAAAAGCTCGAGTTCGAGGAGGATGCAACATGGCAAGTTATCTATTAATTAGGCAGAGTCAGTCTTGGTCATACTTAGAACCATAATCCTACTTTTTGATTGCCAATAAGGGTTTCATCGGGATTTCAGCCGATGAGTTATCTGGACGTTGCATCGGCTCACAAGGATTACATACAAGTTGGATTTAGCCTATGACAACAAAGGTTTAATTGATTATCTAATCATTTTGATTTGATAACATCAAACCTCCAGCCAATGTATGCTTTAATTTTCGGATCAGCGCTTATTCTATCATATCACTATTAGCCGATTGGGTTCTTTTGGATTATATTGTTGTTTTATTGCATTATCATCAGTCGATTGTCTTTATATCGTTATTTACATCAAGTGTCAGAACCTACATTGGATATATAGCCGATTGTTCAAAACCCTATTGACATCGGCCAGTATCAGCATCGACTGAAAATACTATATCGGCTTGGCAGCCGATCGGCTCTGGAATCTTCAATTTATATATCTTGTCAGTTATAAGATCAAACTGACTAGCACGCCCGTATCTCATTAATTTTAGGACCTGCACTGAAGCTAAGTAGATCTCTCAGGCCTTCGTGTGTTCATCGACTTGGTTCGCGCCAACACAGATCTGGCATCATTGGCCGAGCGCAGATTTTTCGTCAACAGGTCCATAACCATCAATTTTGGAGTTTTTTATAAATAAATGATTTTAAATTATCTTATACAAACTGTTTGAACATTGAATCCATTTTAATTAAGTCAACAATTCAATTCAATATTTGCTATACTTCATGCTAAATTATGTCATTGTGGGTCATAGGCAATCTCAAGACCTTTACTAAATTAGAGAAATTCCATAAAAGTTCTCATGATAAGTAAATATCCAGCCCTTAAATTTTAACTCGTTAAAAAATAGATTGTTGGATATCTAGTACTCCTTCCGTTTCATATTATAAGTCGTTTTGATTTTTTTAGTCAAACTTCTTTAAGTTTGATTAAGTTTATATAAAATTTAGCAACATCTACAACACTAAATTAATTTTATTAAAATTAACATTTAATATATTTTGATAATATGTTTGTTTTGTATCGAAAATATTACTAATTTTTTATATAAACTTGATCAAAATTAAAGAAGTTTGACTAGAAAAAAGTCAAAACGACTTATAATATGAAACGGAGGAAGTACCTTTCTAGCGAATATATTTCTCTCCAAGCAATTATAAATAAATGATTTTAGACGGCTGTCATAACTTCTATATACTATAGTGTCATAACTTCTATATACTAGAGAGTGGTTTACAGAGTCCTTTAAAGGATTCTATAATTCATAACTTGTATAAATGATTACAAATTTTAGATACTCAATAAACATCCATAATTCTACTAATTTGGACTAGTTAATAATCAAAATCTAATAAGTTTGAATATTTGTTAGTACATTATTTTGAGACTACCATCCGACGTCGCAGCTAGGCTTGCGGTAGAATTGGGGAAACTAAACTGGAATCCTTACTCTGAACCGTAACCTCGCCAGGGTTGAGGTCGGTATTCAAGAGAAGATTAGAAGCAACTTGAATGTCCCCAAAGACGTCGTCAATAAAAACAGGAACAAATCAAACAAAATCATTTTCGTAACAACATACTTGTGGAAAAAAAATCAGTAGAGGAAAACTTACGCGAATTATAACGAACTGAAGATAGCAAGCAGGCATGTTCGCTGCTATCCGACCGCGATCCATCCACATCGATCTGCTACTAGATGGAGCTGTTGGAAAAAATAAACATCATAAGTTGTTCGGTCTCTCCCAAAACACAGTGAAAGCCGAAGCCGACGATCTTAGAAGTTGTGTGTGCGTACCGCGCAAATCCATGGGTAGGGAGATCAGATAAGTTGCATGCGCATGTGAAGCACGGATCGGAGTAGCTAGATCCAAATAAAGGCAAGCTCTGTCGACCGAGGGCTAGCCGATCCGGCGGCCCTGGATCTGTCGTCGGCGCCACGCAGAAGGCCATGCACGCGTGAAGCTGGTTAGCACGGCGTGCCCCGGCCGGCAAAAAACCCTCGTCCATCGTCGGAGCTAGCTAGGGCATGCATGCACGCGCGTCTGCCGCCCGGCCGCACGCTGCTGGATCGATCAGCCATCGCCCATCGCCGCCTTGACCTTTCTGGCAGGCCGCCGCGCCCGCGGATGGGGGTGAAGCTCTGCTCATCGCGGCGGCCGGTTGAGGAAGGACATGAGGCCGGTTCTTCATGCCCTGGTTTGGTGGTGGGTGGGAGAGATTGAATGAGAGGGGGCAGCACCTAGTAAAATTCCTAAGATTTAAAATTTGAAATTTGAATTTCCCTTCCTAAACCTTTCCAAAAATCTCTACGATTAAAATTCCAAATTTTCGGATTTTGACCGTGCCAACAAATAATTTCCTTCCTGTCCAGAGAATCTAAAAATATTTGTTTTTGAACCTCGTAACATCCCCATTTTTGCTCCGGTTCAAAAACCTAATTTAAATACAAAATTTATTTTCAAAATTTGGTTCTTATTTGAACACTGAGATTTCTTACTTTGCATGACTTTGATGTTGTGTATATCTTGCATGCCATGTCGGGAGATGATAGCATCTAACATATACAAAATATATACCATGATCCTTTCATATTTTTATGTTATAAGTATTTTATGCAATGAATATGTATGTTTGAATTTAATCTATCTAAAACTTGATGCACAATTTTCAATATTTGTTAAGAAAAAAGAGGATCGACAATCATTCATTTAAAAGGAAATGAGTAAAATATCTAGTCTTTAATGACAAATTCAACTTCATCTTTGTTTAATAAAAAACTAGATGGTTTTCGATATTTGTTAAGAGAAAGGAAAAGCAACAACAAATCCTTTAAAGGGAAATTATCCAATCTTTAATTAGCCCTTAGGAATACCAATAGTAAAGCAACATGCATACAAGTGGGGTCCTGTTAACGCCAAAATTTGGTAAAGCCCGAAGTTATCATCGGCCTAGAATCAGTATCGGCTTCAGAGTCCTGAAATCGGCCGACGGACATATCAAGTTGCCAGCAGTTGGATTCTTGATGGATTCGGTTAAGGAAATTAATCAATTAAAGAAAACTTATCTGAAAAAGCTCGAGTTCGAGGAGGATGCAACATGGCAAGTTATCTATTAATTAGGCAGAGTCAGTCTTGGTCATACTTAGAACCATAATCCTACTTTTTGATTGCCAATAAGGGTTTCATCGGGATTTCAGCCGATGAGTTATCTGGACGTTGCATCGGCTCACAAGGATTACATACAAGTTGGATTTAGCCTATGACAACAAAGGTTTAATTGATTATCTAATCATTTTGATTTGATAACATCAAACCTCCAGCCAATGTATGCTTTAATTTTCGGATCAGCGCTTATTCTATCATATCACTATTAGCCGATTGGGTTCTTTTGGATTATATTGTTGTTTTATTGCATTATCATCAGTCGATTGTCTTTATATCGTTATTTACATCAAGTGTCAGAACCTACATTGGATATATAGCCGATTGTTCAAAACCCTATTGACATCGGCCAGTATCAGCATCGACTGAAAATACTATATCGGCTTGGCAGCCGATCGGCTCTGGAATCTTCAATTTATATATCTTGTCAGTTATAAGATCAAACTGACTAGCACGCCCGTATCTCATTAATTTTAGGACCTGCACTGAAGCTAAGTAGATCTCTCAGGCCTTCGTGTGTTCATCGACTTGGTTCGCGCCAACACAGATCTGGCATCATTGGCCGAGCGCAGATTTTTCGTCAACAGGTCCATAACCATCAATTTTGGAGTTTTTTATAAATAAATGATTTTAAATTATCTTATACAAACTGTTTGAACATTGAATCCATTTTAATTAAGTCAACAATTCAATTCAATATTTGCTATACTTCATGCTAAATTATGTCATTGTGGGTCATAGGCAATCTCAAGACCTTTACTAAATTAGAGAAATTCCATAAAAGTTCTCATGATAAGTAAATATCCAGCCCTTAAATTTTAACTCGTTAAAAAATAGATTGTTGGATATCTAGTACTCCTTCCGTTTCATATTATAAGTCGTTTTGATTTTTTTAGTCAAACTTCTTTAAGTTTGATTAAGTTTATATAAAATTTAGCAACATCTACAACACTAAATTAATTTTATTAAAATTAACATTTAATATATTTTGATAATATGTTTGTTTTGTATCGAAAATATTACTAATTTTTTATATAAACTTGATCAAAATTAAAGAAGTTTGACTAGAAAAAAGTCAAAACGACTTATAATATGAAACGGAGGAAGTACCTTTCTAGCGAATATATTTCTCTCCAAGCAATTATAAATAAATGATTTTAGACGGCTGTCATAACTTCTATATACTATAGTGTCATAACTTCTATATACTAGAGAGTGGTTTACAGAGTCCTTTAAAGGATTCTATAATTCATAACTTGTATAAATGATTACAAATTTTAGATACTCAATAAACATCCATAATTCTACTAATTTGGACTAGTTAATAATCAAAATCTAATAAGTTTGAATATTTGTTAGTACATTATTTTGAGACTACCATCCGACGTCGCAGCTAGGCTTGCGGTAGAATTGGGGAAACTAAACTGGAATCCTTACTCTGAACCGTAACCTCGCCAGGGTTGAGGTCGGTATTCAAGAGAAGATTAGAAGCAACTTGAATGTCCCCAAAGACGTCGTCAATAAAAACAGGAACAAATCAAACAAAATCATTTTCGTAACAACATACTTGTGGAAAAAAAATCAGTAGAGGAAAACTTACGCGAATTATAACGAACTGAAGATAGCAAGCAGGCATGTTCGCTGCTATCCGACCGCGATCCATCCACATCGATCTGCTACTAGATGGAGCTGTTGGAAAAAATAAACATCATAAGTTGTTCGGTCTCTCCCAAAACACAGTGAAAGCCGAAGCCGACGATCTTAGAAGTTGTGTGTGCGTACCGCGCAAATCCATGGGTAGGGAGATCAGATAAGTTGCATGCGCATGTGAAGCACGGATCGGAGTAGCTAGATCCAAATAAAGGCAAGCTCTGTCGACCGAGGGCTAGCCGATCCGGCGGCCCTGGATCTGTCGTCGGCGCCACGCAGAAGGCCATGCACGCGTGAAGCTGGTTAGCACGGCGTGCCCCGGCCGGCAAAAAACCCTCGTCCATCGTCGGAGCTAGCTAGGGCATGCATGCACGCGCGTCTGCCGCCCGGCCGCACGCTGCTGGATCGATCAGCCATCGCCCATCGCCGCCTTGACCTTTCTGGCAGGCCGCCGCGCCCGCGGATGGGGGTGAAGCTCTGCTCATCGCGGCGGCCGGTTGAGGAAGGACATGAGGCCGGTTCTTCATGCCCTGGTTTGGTGGTGGGTGGGAGAGATTGAATGAGAGGGGGCAGCACCTAGTAGGCTTTGTTCGGCAGAGGAAGTTCAGAACGCGCACAGTGCCGCACAGTGTTTTCCCTCCCGCGCACGCTTTTCAAACTACTACACGGTGAATTTTTTTGTAAAAAGGTGCCGCACAGTGTTTTCCCTCCCGCGCACGCTTTTCAAACTACTACACGGTGAATTTTTTTGTAAAAAGTTTCTATACAAAAGTTGCTTAAAAAAATCAAATTAATCCATTTTTGAAAAAAAATTTAGCTAATACTTAATTAATCACGCGCTAATGACCGCTCCGTTTTCCGTGTTTACTGTGCGCGTTTGGAGTTCAGCTTGCCGAGCAGACCCGTAGTCTGTTTCAGGCTTTCAGCCTATGCTATACTAAAAATATCTCCTCGTGTTTGGCCGTACACGTCACGTCGGCGTCGCATCGGGCCCTTCCTTATACATTGGATCCCGTAATTGAAATCCTTAATTGGCTGCTAATTTTTCGCAAATATTTTATAGTATGCTATTAATTAATTCCATTAATTACGATTAATCTGCTGCCCAGGATGCAGTAGATTGGACCTGCACCACACGCGCGCCCACGATCATACCGTACCGGAAAGAAACTATGGATAAAAGCCAATCAGAGAAAAAAAATCGAGTCGTGTTTAGTATGTTATTTTCTATAAAATTAGAAAAATGATAGTATACCCGGATGCAAATTAAACTATTATAATGTAATTTGGAAAAAAAAGTTGTCAATTCTATAATGTGTAATCTTTTTTCAAGATATTCCAGATGAAAATATCGTAGAACTAAAAACGGTGAGTAAAAACCTCAATCATTTTTAGACATTACGGAGTCAAAACATAATGATCGGTACAAAATGAAAACAGGAGAGCTGAGAAATTCCTTATTGTTTCACCATTAACGGTGAACTATTTTGTAATGATATTTTAAAATGGCATAATACCAGGTGGATAAATATGGAACTTGCGGGTACCATGTTTGGTATTAAGTGGGTATTAGGCTGACACCAGAGATAGTGAGTATGGCATGATACATGTGGATGTCAGCCAATTCAGTGATGATTCATTGCCACACTTTGTCAAAGCACGTTCCAGCCTACTCTCCCGAGAAGAAGGACAACTAGTGGATCGATGCCCTGGACGGGTTCGGCGTTGAGCTCGTTAATCGCCTCTCGCTGGTGATGGCTAGGATACCCTTGAGCCAGCACTTCTGCCGGTTGCCAACACCGTGCATGACATGGTGCCCTGCCATGAATAACATCGAGCGTGGTGGAGCAGCAAGCGATTATCTTGGGCACGAAATTATAGCATGATCAATGTGTAGTTCGGCGATATCGCCCCGAGCGCCACGCATCAGCATCGACCGCATCTTGCTCTACACCAGCTTCATCGTCATCGGGTTGTGGCACCTGTTCAACCACATCAAGCTCTTATCATCTATGCATGGACTCACATGTCTGTGTGCGCTACCTATAGCTTTGTCATGGAGATGTTCGTCGACCACTTGACGTTACTACCATCCATCGCAGATAGGGCCATCCCCTCCGATCAACTCCACAATCATAAGTAAACCATCGTCTGCTTGGCTCTCATCACTTCGTGGATGTCGCTGTCCACCCTCGACCACGTCTGTGCATAGGGCCACAACATGCTCTTCATTCTCAAGGCTGCTGCGACAGGATTAGACTCAGGGGTTGGTGGTAGACTTATAAGTTATAATGTCCCATGCATTCATATGGGCAGCTTTCTCTAGCATTTCCGTTACGAAAAACTATTTAGGGCTACTTTGGATTGTTTTTCTTTTTGAGAAAAAAATGGATGAATACAATCCAAAGGAATAATTCCTAATGACTCATTTGGTTTGTGCAAATAACTAAAAGGAAATTCAAACGATAAGAAAAAATCCTCCATATTTTGAAGGAGTTCCAGCATAAGGTTCTGCATCATGTTTTCAAATTCCTTTAAAACTTTCAATGCATCTTCTCTCTTTCCTTTTCACTCTAACCTATCAACATATAATCTTTAAATTCATGTGTTTTCCTTGTGATATCTCTAAACACATGTAGTTTTCTTTCCGAAAGAATTTAACGTGGCATAATGGTTTAATTCCGTTTTATATATTCTTATTCCTGCATTTCTTAAGAACCACGTAGTATTTCAAAAGAGTCCTTATTAGAAATAATCGATTTTATTTATAATACTATTTGATTATAAATTATTTGTTCCGAGGCAAAGTAGTTCCTGTCTAGTGACCACTCAATCAGTGTCTCGGTATGCGGATGGTCCGCCAAAGAAAGCTGTGGCCCCCCCGCGTGACACAAAGTGCCCCCCGCGTGACACAAAGGCCAACATGTCCCTTCCCACGGACAGTAGCGCCATTTTAAACTCTCAGTACTTCCAAACTGCGACCCTGCACCATTATGATAGTAGTGATACTCCTACTAATCGTGCATGGCTAGTTGGTAACCAGTAAAGCTAAAACTACCAACTCAAATCAATCAGCATGCCCCTATGCAAAAACAACCACAGCATTTTTTGAACTTTGAACCATCCATTCCCTGCAACAGCAACAACAAATGTTCAGCTGGCATATCGCCGCATGGCGCGTAGCGACGAAACGATGCGAGATTCGGCTCATTTTCAGTTTTTGGTCTCAAATCAGAAGGCCCGAAGCCAACTCAGCTCTCTCTCACTCCAAAGTTTATTTTAGGTCTCTTATTTTAATGTCGAGTTTAAATTATATTCTTAAGTCATAATATCAGATATAACACATTTTTTATCTTTTAAAATAGATACAAATATAGTCTCAAAACAGTACTGTAGGCTGTTTTCTCTGACATAGCACCTAAAAAAAGCAAATAGTAAAAAACCTTGTGGATCCCACATGTAAGTGAAACAACATTTCTTTCTCCTCTGTCCCCGTCTCCCCTCTTCCCCCATCCCTGTCCAGGTCTCCAGCGCGCAGAACCGATGGGGAGCAGGGCGGCGGCCGGCGGAGAGAAAGGCGACGGCCGGCGTCACGGAGCTCGACCGCCGCAGGGAGGTCCAGGGACCTCCGCTCCCGCCTCGCTGCCGCGGGCCTCCTCCGAAGGAGTGCTCGGGGGCTCCCTCGAACGAGTGCTTCCTGGCCAGAGAGAAGATTTTCTTGTCGGCGGCGACGAGGTAGGCCATCCCGGCCGCCGTGCAGATGATGAGCACCTGCTCCCGTCGGGTTGATGTTCGCCTTCGCCCATGGCAGCATCCTCACGCTCGCCAGCTGAAACACACACACATTTCATCGCAAGATCAGTAGAGTGTTCAGTGAGATGTAATGTTAGGTGAAACTCTCAATGTTTCGTTGTCAGTTTAGCTTACCGTCGGGGGCAGCGGATATCACCGTCGCCACCGCCGCCGCCTTGGCTCCGGCGAGCGTCGCCTCTGCAACAATTTCCACCACCACTGTAAGAACCAAGCTACACTATACATTTTTTTTGGGAGTAAGCTACACTATACATTGATCAAACTGACAGTTAATTAGTACTAGGTCGCAACAATTAGAGCAGAAATGTTTACCTCTGGAGCAGCGTTTGGCGAGGGCGAGCTTCTGGTCGAGGTAGGCACGAGTCAGTGAGTCACCGTCGACATCTTCTTCTTCTACAACAACCAGCCAAGAACAACGAGAAGCAGAGAGGATTGAGCTACACTTGTAGTAGCAGAAATGCAGAACACTAGTCTGAATCTGAACTCGAGTTCGTGCAGTTCGCTTGGATTGCCAGAGAGCGAGAAGCCGTGCGATTTTATATGCAGGATACTAGGAGTGGATGAGATGAAGTTGGTGGCGCTCACGGCCACAGTTTTGGGCAGTAACCCACGAGCTGGGTAGGTTCAATGGACCGACTCCACGGAGTACGAGCGGCGGGAGCGGAAGAGTCCCGCGGCGAGGAGGTGGGAGCGGAAGTCCTTGGACCTCCCCGCGGCGGTCGAGCTCGGTGACGTCGCTGCCGCCGCCGCCTAGCTCCTCTTCGTCGGCCGCCCAGCTCCTCTCCGCCGGCCGCCGCCCTTCTCCCCCATCGGTTTGGACAGGGATAGGGAAGAGATGGGAGAGGGAGAGAGAGGAGAAAGATGTTGTTTCACTTACAGATGAGGCCCATAAAATTTTTTATTATTTATTTTTGTTTCTGATGCCACATCAGCGACATGTCAGCCAAAACAGCGTATATTACTGTTTTGAGATTATATTTGTATTATCGGTTTTAAAAGATGAAAAACATGTTATATTTGATATTGTAATTAAGGATGTAATTTAAACTGGATGTTAAGATGAAGTACCTAAAGTGCACTTATTCCATCTCAATACGGTCCTTGTCGCTTCAACCAGCCCATCAGGCCATATCACCTCTTCTTCCACCGGCTTCGTTCACTTCACCAATCACCACACAGCTTCTACACACGCACGCGTAGGAAGAGAGAGAGAGAGAGAGAGAGAGAGAGAGAGAGAGAGAGTGGGTGGAGAGATGGCGACGGAGCTGACGGCGGCGCAGCTGCGGGCGTACGACGGCAGCGACCCATCGAAGCCGATCTACGTCTCCATCCGTGGCAAGGTCTACGACGTCACCTCCGGCCGCAGCTTCTACGGCCCCGGCGGCGCCTACGCCGTCTTCGCCGGCCGCGAGGCCAGCCGCGCGCTCGGCAAGATGTCCAAGGACGAGGCCGACGTCTCCGGCGACCTCTCCGGCCTCTCCGACAAGGAGCTCGGCGTCCTCGCCGACTGGGAGACTAAGTTCCAGGCCAAGTACCCCGTCGTCGCCCGCCTCACCGACGCCGCATGAAAAAAAATCCCCCTAAATCAACCCTTAGATTTTTTTTTTTTGAAAGGGCAACCCTTAGATTATTATTGTATCCTCTTGTGCTCTGCAGCGTAATTCCATCCGTAATTCCATGTGTGCCTTGTTATTACTTCTCCCTGCATACACTGGTGTCAGTGTGTCTGTGCTTGCAGCTTTGCTTAATTAGCTGCCCAATAATCTGTAAGAAATCTGGGAGTAATTTAAGTATTGGATTGCCTGGTCTTTTTTGTGATTACCGCTTGATTTCTTATGCCATAGGTTGTTCTTAATCTTGATCCGAGTATTCCCGTATAGAAGAAACAATGTGCTGAATGACTGACCACAGAAATTTCATGGCTGTTGTTTGTTGTACAGGTTCATTTGGTTGTGTTCGTTGTACAGGTTCATTTGGTTGTGTTCGTCTTGGTGCTGTCATAATCAGATAGGTACATCCAAAGCAGGTTCTTTATAAATTTTTTGTGCTAGTCGATCGATAGATGGCAGTGTTAGTTTTTTGTTCTTTCATTTCTGGTGGATATGCTACCTATGAGTTTAGCTCCTGAATGTTCTCGTGGATGTTCTGATTGGGGACAAAAAGCTTGTTACTGATGTTTGGTTTGTGTAGGCTGATAATTCCAGCAGTTTCCTCCAAGGAAATTATTCTAAACTCTCGAAAGGCTCTCGAGGGGATGTCTTCTTGTTATTTGCATGTCACTTAAATAGTTATGAAAAAATTAAAAAAATTTGAGAAGATGTATCAATATGTGATATATCGAAATAAACAAATTTGACTATATCTAGTTGTATATTCACAGTCAAATTTGTTTTTTTCGTTGCGATATATAAAAGTTGAATTTTAAGTTGCATGTATATGAAGTAATATATCACATGTTAATATATCTTCTCAATTTTTTTCAAATTTTTTCATAACTATTTGAAACATACAAATAACGAGAGGACGAGAGGACGTCCCGTCGAGAGTTTAAGATCCTCTCTTGTTTCATGCATCCTTGCTGTGTCTGCAAGAGCTATACTTCCAACAAAAGATGGATATATTTTATTTTGTGTGAAAAGGATAATGATATGAATTCTGGATCATGAGAGGGTATCAATTGTTATAAAGGGCTCCTTTATTTATTCTAATTTCCCGCATCATCTTTCATGTCATCATTTATTCATGCGTGTCCTGATACTATCAGGACGGGAAGTTGGAAACAGAGCAAATTCGTCAGTGGTACTACTTGTACAATATGGTTTCTTTTTATTGTAAAATCGAGCACTTAGGATGTTCATTCTAATGGAAAGAAAATGGTATACAATCGTCGATCCCTCCTTAATCCTTATACATGAGGATAATAGAGAACCCGTCGATGACCTCTTGTATGAAATTAGTGTTCGGTGAGGCGTTTGTGACCCTCCTTAGGTCTAGCGACGATCAGTCATACTTAGCAGCGGTCAGCGTGGTGCTAGTACTTTTTCCTAGGTTATAAGAAAAACTGCTAAGAGACAGTGGTTGTAGCCTTAAAACTGTAATTTTGTAATTTTTTTATAATATTAATATGAAACATCGTATTGTTTGGCGTGGGTTATTAAAAGAAGTGTTATATGTTTGATGGGCTGCTCATATGTCTTATCAGAACTGTGACATATTTAACTGTTACGGTGGCTGATGCCTGATGTTTTGCAGTTATATCTCGACATGATTTTTACAGTTACGTTAGGAACTTCGGATGATCCATGAAAAAGCACAGGCAAATTGTTTGCAACATTGTTCTGATTCACTGTATATCTGAATGAAATCATGAATCACCTTACAGATATTTAACACTAGTGAATGCACTGTGCGTCTGTGCCCATCCTGTTACGAAGAATCATTATCGTTAGTTCCGTACAACCCTTGTTACGTGCAATCACATTGGTCCCTGTCCATCAGTTAAAGCGTGTTCACTTTGTAAACATTTTCAAACGTACTAATTTTTGACATTACCAAATTTTAATAAGGCAATAAACTAAACACATCCTTGTCAATGCTATCTTACCAAACTCACACATTAGTAATTGTAGAAGTTTCTAATTTTAAAAAATCTACCAAAGTTTGATAAAGCGTTAAACGAAACACAACCATCAAAATGTGTCAAAATTGGCAGGGTTAAAAATGGCTATAAACTGAACAAACCTTTATGGCCGCTGGTTGTTGGGCCGAGCTTCTTCGTGGGCCTTGCACACTGGAGAAGGAGATGATGGACTGATGGCTAGTTGGACAAACCTGAGCCGTCCGATGCAGATGGACGGTGGATGGAGGGGGAAACTACGTCACGCCGCTGACGTAGCTACATGAAGTCATCACATACTCCAGCCGATCCGCGTCCGTCCCCCCGCCCCACATGCGCGACGTCCCACGCAAAACCCCTCTCGCCATCGCCGCCGCCGTCGCCTCGTCGCCGGCCGCCTCCGTCGAGCGCTTCGTCTCGTCGTCTCGAGGGCTCGGGTTCCGGTGGCCTCCTCGTAGGGAGGAGGAGGGGTTTCGGAGATCACAGCGCGCCATGGTGCAGCACCTGAATGTCCCGCGCAAGCGGCGGCCCGAGCAGGCCGCGGCAGCGCGCTCGTTGCCGCCGCCGCCGCCTGCGGCGATCTTCAACGTGGAGGCGGAGGAGGGCGGGGCCGGTGATGTCCCCTTGCTCAAGCGCGTCAAGGAGGAGGTGCAGGTGCCGCCGCCGTCACAGGTAGATTAGATTGATTTTTTTACATTTTAATTTTTTCCCCCTCCTCGTGGCTACGTGATAATGCATTTGCGGACTACTTAGCCTGTTCCCTCTTCTAAAGAAATGGTGTTACGGATTTCTACATTGAGAATACTAATATATTTTCTCCGGATTAGGAGTGAGATCAACAGAAACTATTTCGTTCAGTCAGCAAAAATTACCACCAGAAATATCTTACAGAAATCACTTATAACGATACCCAAAAAACAAAACGTTAACACGGGTTTTAAATATTTGTGCTCCTTGCTTTAATCTGGATATCCAGGCCAACGTGCTTCTTGATGGAGATTGTCAATCCAATTAATTAGGCATTCAAGGGTAATTGGAGATTAGGGAGGAGGGATATTATATTGGTTAAGTTTTGCGTGAGAGATGCTGTTATTACCTTTTTATTTTGTTTTTTTCAGCTCCGGCAACAAATGGATTTATTTCCGAACAAACAAAAAAACATCCTGATTGCGTTGCTAGCGTTGATTTTAGGAGGGACAGATTGAATTGGGTAAGCCAAACTTTAGTGCAACATTCGTAAAGGCAGAGGATACGAGTCCGCAATTGTGGTATTGGATTTGGGATGGATTGTTTTGTAGGGTTTTGTAGCGTAAAGTGTGGCCGGTAACCAAGTACACCCTTCGTCTATGTGAGTGAATGCTACTACTACATTGAATGCTAGTATATTCGTTCCATGTCTCGCCAATTTGGATGTTTGCTCTAGGCGCTCCAGACAAATTAATCTGGAAATGGAAATGCCATGCCATGTCCTTTTATGCTCAGTTTGATGACACGCTGGTAAAAATTATATGACTTGACTTTTACTGGTAAAAAATCGTCGCGCTACTTCCTCTTTAGTTTGGTGGGTGCGGGTAGTTGTAGGCGTTTTGCAAGTGTTTGAAATTTCATTGCTATTCGTTCAGTTATTACGTGTCCATTTTTAATACTGTTGAATAAGTGATTGTGGCAAATTACTTATCGACTGCGTGTATGGGAATATGTAAATCTTATAGTGAGTTGTTAGACATTATTATAAGTACTTAGGAGTTTTTAAAAGCTCAAAATCTGAAAAATTATCAGTTGTAAAATGGGGCAGCATACAAAACATATCTGAAAAGTTTGGGATTTGATTAATAGCGTTGTATCTAGATGTATTTGTACAGATATCCTTTTGTGCTAATATAATAATCATATACTATGTGATTAGCTAACACTTCAATTTATCCTCTTAAGTACCAACATGATGTTTTGCAGGACATGCACATCCTCGATGGAAGTAGCCCATTAGGGTTGAGATTAAGAAAAAGTCCATCTCTTTTGGAGCTGATTCAAATGAAGCTGGCAATGGAAAATCCAAAAAAGAAAGACATCAAATCTAGGTCTCTTATTGCTAGTGAACGAGTGAAAGCTTCCAACTTTGCTGCAATTTTTTTGAAAATTGGCACTTGGGAGGTAAGAGATTTCCTGTTAACTGTATTAATACATATATATTATCATGTAGAAGTAGTAAGTACAACTTAGATGTTCTCTTTCCCAAACTTTTGGTTTAACATTAAAGGAAATATTGCTTATTTGCAGTGCACGTCACAGTATGAAGGTGATTTGGTGGCAAAATGCTACTTTGCTAAGCAAAAGCTTGTCTGGGAAGTTCTGGATGCTGGTCTCAAGAGAAAGATAGAAATTCAGTGGTCAGATATTATTGCTTTGAAGGCAACTTGCCCTGAGAATGGAATTGGAACCCTGGATCTTGTGGTAATTTCCTTAGAATATAGGCTATTTTTGTATTAATGCTTTGTTGCAATACCATAGTTTCTTAGACAAGCTTCTATTCATTTCTGAAGTTGGCCCGACCACCACTATTCTTCAAAGAGACTGATCCTCAACCAAGAAAGCATACACTGTGGCAAGTTGCATCAGATTTCACTGGTGGGCAAGCAAGCATAAACAGGTAAAATATTAGTTTGTAGTCCATTATATATAGACATGTTTCATACATTAAGATTAGTCATTATGCATGAAAGTTGTGAGCTATGAACCTACCGTGGTACTTTTTGCTGAACCTTTTTTGGTTTTACATACATGATTATTCTTGTGATTTTTTATTTAGTGTTACTTTTGCTAGTTGTTCCACTTATATTATAATCTACTGACCTCTTTATTTTGATTCTAGGTGTATATTTAAGGAACTAACTACAAAAATGAAAATGATTGAAATGCAGGAGGCATATTCTACAGTGTCCATCAAGTTTATTAAGCAAAAACTTTGAAAAGCTTATTCAGTGTGATCAGCGACTAAATTATTTGAGCCTTCAACCATATATGATAGATTCTCCTGTTTTTAGACCTAAAATGGAAAGTTCTATATTTGAAAATCCAAATAAATCAAAGAGCTGTTATGGTTTTAGTGACTTGGAAGGTGAACATGAAGCCCACTTATCCAAGTATATTGATCATGTATCAGCATGTGATTTTCCTTTAATTTCTAAAAAGGATGGAGTGAAGGATGATATTGCGAACCAACAACAGCCATTTTCTCGACCAATTAATTGGGGTAAATTATTCTTTCCTCCAAGGCATGGATGATATGTTTATATATGACCTATTATATCTATCTAATTATCTAATATTAAATGTTTTCAGGATCCAGTGATGTAGATTTGCAAGTTGATGCATCTCAAGAACTAAAGGGCCTTCACCCCAACTCATTGAGTCAGACGAGAGCCTTGTCCATAGATGACTTGTTAAGCCATCTAGATGATTGCATAGTTGAGCAAAAGCCTGCAGGGAATAACCCTTCATTGCCCATTAGTGAGGCATCATCCAATGAATTGTTGGAGAAGATTACCCAGCAGCTTTTGAGCGACTCACAGGTTACGCCAGCCTCAGATGAGAAACGGGTGATGGCAACGGTGGGTTCTCTTCTTTCTCTGCTTCAGAAAGACGCAGTGCCAGCCAATTTACCCAAGTTTGAGCCCAATGACAGCGGCAAGATTGGTGTAGTTGAAGTGGGAATCAGCTCAGCACTTGATATGGGAATTGCAAATGGCATGAACCCTCCTACCATCTCAAGAAAGGATTCCTACGAGGAGCTGTTATCAAACTTGTTCAACATGTCAGAGGATCTCGATGACTGAAGCAGGTTGGCTTTCCGATTCTCATTCCAAGAATCAGAATATGCTATGCAAAAAATGTAAATATGAGTGATAAGTTAGCTCCTTCAAAAAAACTATTTTAGCATCTCCTTTGTAAACTTTTAAATGGTTCATTAGATTGCGTTGCGTATTCATTAGTTCATTGCTGAGTAATTCTATTTTGCAACAATGAACTGCCAACTTGTTCACTTTAATCATTTCAAAAGGGCATACATTTATGTGATAGTACTCTTCTCAACTAGCACTTCCTAGCTGCATGTAGGCTTCAAGCCTTCAACTGAAGGTGATGACGAGTGCATGTAGGCAGCTACCTGAAATCACCAAGTTTATTATTTTTTGTTCGGAAATATTGCATGGGTTATCTAGTGTTCAAACAACATGAATATGTGGAGTACAAGTGTGTCTCCTATTATAAAAAGGTCTGACTTTTTTTTTTAAAAAGTACAAGATCAATAAATGTGGAATTAACTATGAAAAAATATTTGTATAAACTGTTGGTATGGTTTTCATATTGTGGTCCTAATTTGAAAATCATCTTGTTACTTTTAAACTCTGAGCATCAATAACTAACCATAAAGTGCACTATTTACTGTAGTTCTCATGACTCGTATCTGAAGACATAGTCACGTAAGTGTAAGTTCTGATACCCATGAATTGGATTAGAAAGCATTACACTATGTAGCAAAAGAGCTCTTATAACATGTAAACACTTGCATTTAAATAAAATACATTATAAGTATCTCGCATACACTTACAGCCTAGAAACAAATAGGTACAGCAAACAGAACCCCTTCATCTACACACAAGCCATAAAATAAAATAAGATAAATTGAATTTTACACAAGATAAAGACATCTGGGATACTCTGAAACTGGTATCCGAAGATGTATAGAACTTGCAACCTTGATAATATTTCTTAATCTAAGCCTATAAGGTATCAGGTGGTGGTGCTTCTCCCTCTTCATCAAAGGCTTCATTTTCATCGAGCATGTTCATCAGCATGGTTACCTGCTCATGAAGCATGGAATTTTCCTTCTCTATCTCTGTTCGCTTCTTACGCTCATCTGCGAGCTGCTTTTGTAGAAGCTCAAGCACTCGGGAGTCTTCTTCCAACTGTTCATTCAGGCCATTGATCTCACGGTCCTGCCACAGCATTTCCATGAATATAGGAATCGATGTATGCTTCAGTGAGCAACAAATAGAATCGCATATTATTTAACTTTGGGTTTAACTAGACCAACACACATGTCATAAATTGAGGATAAAGTTAGTTTTTTCAAGCCTTGATCATCGATTAAAAAAAAGAGAAAAGTATACCAAATGCATCACGATATCGCGCTAGTATGTGGTATTGTGGTACGGTAGCAAACTATTAGAAAGATCATGAACCTTTCTGTTCATTTCTTGGATTGCTATCCTCCTCATGCTCTCCACCACATCAACATTCACAAGCTTGCGTTTCTTGCCAACCAGCCATCCCTTGGGATATGACGCAGGCTCGAAGTCTGGTGGTGGGAGCAACATTTCAGCAGAACTGCGTTTGCCATTGATTGGTTCCAAAGGCTCAAACAGCGCCTTCCGCTTCTCAGATAAGTTAGCTTTCGGATCTGGATGAACATCGTCGTCAGTACTTACTGCATTTGCATCATCTATTTTCATGGCTTCTTCTTGAGCCTGATTGTTCGGTTGATCATCAGCAGCCTCTTTGTTAAGTTCTTGTTGCAAGCTCCGGCCATTGGCTGGAACATACATATTGTTAGTCAGATTCAAGAGTCAGTGCACTTCTCTAGCTAAAAGCTAATGCATACAGGTGAACATTATAACTACATGATTATATGGAAGTTCTTTAATTTCAGAGTGTGTTCTGCTATCATGAGAACCTGATAACTTGTTAGCATACATCAGCTCAAGAAAAAAGTGACCAACGGTCTCTCAATGTATTTATATTGACATACTGACATATGTAGACCATCCTTGGTGAAACAAAGTATCAAGGTACAGAAACAGCAACTATCTGGAACATACACAATTATACAAATTATCTCCTGCAAGTTCTATGCATTGACAAACCTTACATTTTCAAGAGCAAATTGATTGGTTTACTTTGGCCTAAGGCCTAGGCTAACTGGTCAACACATGTTCAAAAAAAAAAAGTCAATATTGCCACATGCAACGACACACTAACCTTATTAACACTGCTAACTGCTAAGGTCGACAACTTGCTATTTAATCTGACATTCTGACACCGAAAAAAAATACTGCACGTGAGGCCATAATTACTGTATGCGACCAAGCATGTTCGTCTATGTCTTCGTCAATACCAAAATATCTAGATGCAGTTGCAACTTAATTCGGAGTTGACCAAAAAAACAGTGAAATTATAGAGGATACATGAGCAACAAAAGAAGTAGCAGCCAAATGCACCAATAAAAATCCCATTCCACAAAGCAAAGGCAGTACCAAGTTACTGAGAGGAATATGATTTGTTTCTGCAAGCATATTCGCACTAGCACCGGTAAGCTACCCAGCACCGACAGGTGCAGTTTCAGAATCTTGGCGGTAAAGACAAGCAAATTAAGCAGGCCACATCCACTTAGTTATCAAGGCGTCTCTAAGTCTTAATCCTCATGAGCTTGCACCAAATGGACCAGCCAAACCGGTGCGTGATTAACGTGTCCGGAATAATAATTATATCGTTTCAGTGAGCTGGCAATAATTTAATCCCCCACGAAACATCTCACTCAGAAATTATTCCACGCTACCAGCTACTGTACGTTTAGTAGCAGGAAATTTCGAGGATTCTAACTTCTAAGTAGCCAAGATTACCAGTAGTTAGGTGTTAAATTGTTGTACGGTTGGTACAATTTTTTTTTAACTGACAGAAAATGCAGAAAAGCTTGGAAAGGGACTGAATTTGAAGCAAGCGAGACTTAATCAACAAGAGATTATGAGAGAAGGGTGGATATCTGAGCAGAGCAAGATGAGGCAGAAGTCCAAATCAGCATGATTTACATTTGAAGCATGTAATTGACAAGCACCTGAGGCTGATCTCCTCCTCGACTTCCAGAAAATCCGCGGGGGATCAGCCGAGGCCGGCTCCTCCATGGCTTGCTCCTGCTCCTCCTGCTCCTCCTTCCCTGCAGCAGAGAGAATCGAATCACACCAAATCAGCTCCTTCTTCCTTTGGCCTTGATTTCTCCACACCTCCATGAGCCTCTGAGGGGGGAGGCTCTCGACTGGGGAAACAAGAACCACACCAAAGCAAAACAGAGAGAAAACCAAAATCAAAATCAAAATCAAAATCTCACCTCTTCTTCCTCTTGATTCCGAAGCTACCTCGACCCGTTCTATCTGCTTGCTACCTGAGCTCTCTCTCTCTCTATCGGTGCGTGGCTTGTGAGTTGTGTTATCTTGTGGTTCTTGGCTGAGGAAGGTTGCTGAGACGGCAAGAAGAGAGAGAGGAGAGGGGGGTGACTCACCGGGTCGCCTTCGCCTTGGAAGCAGCTCCCGTTTCTTGGCCGTCTCGCGTGCGTCTCCGAACGCCTTTGGCTTTTACTTTTGAAGGACGCAGGCAGCGAGGCGGGGTGGTGTGGGGAAAGGCTGAAACGGCGTTGGCGCGCACGGGGGTCGGGGGTTGCGGTCACGCTTGGATTACCCGCCAACAACCTCCTCTCTCCGGATCCTCCGTGTCTGCTGCTGTGTTGTGTGTGTCCAGTCCCCTTAGGATGACACTGACAGGAGACCGTCGTTCATTTCAAAATATAGCATATGTTATTTAATGTGACATATTAGTATTATAATCTAAATTAAAAATATATTCAGACTCATATTATCAGAATATGTCTCATCCTTTATTGTTAATACAAGTTTGCTTGAGTAGTAGTATACAGTACCGCACTACTTCCTCTGTCCTGGAATTTCGCCCTAAAATTTAAAAAATTTTAGTTGGATACGATAATTTTAACATTATAAATCTAATAAGTCTTTTTATCTAAATTTATAATACTAAAATATATTCATCTAACCAAAATTTTTATATCCACCGGCAGCCGTGCAGCCCAAAGCTGCTAATCATCATCAATTCCGGTGTACCGGCAGCACAGCGACTGACACCGGCATGCATGGAAGGATGCAGGCTATCAATGCGAGAGCTAAGCGCATAGCCATGTGAACACCAGCATTGGACCAAGCCGCGAGTACGTAGTACTACCGTACTTTTCCCCAACCTTTTCCATCTTGGGGGCCCAACACTCACTGCACTGGGCCATAGCTGAGCCCAATAATAGCTCACTAGTAGTTTTGAGGCTTTGGCTGGCCCAGTTAAAGACATCAGTATTCTCTTCCTCAAAAAAGAAAAAAAGGAACAACACTGACTAAGTTATGCATTGCCCGGTGCCCACGCTGCCACAATGACAGGCATGAGCAGGCAACAGATTTACGCAGACAAAAATGTCACCGCCAATAGAGCGGTTTTATCCCCTGCTATGGCAACAAAACAAGGCACACGGACATGTCAAACGATCCATCTCACTATCAAGACACAGAGATTGCCAATTACATCACCTAAAGCCGTCAGGTAAAAAAAAAGGACTATCCAACTCAAACTTGAGCCATACCCCCAGAAAATTTCTACCAACAGATTATTGCTGAGACCTCAACCTCCCAACCTACATTGTATCCTAAAACGAAAACCTGTAAGCTATATCATGGTTCATCCGGTACAAAACGATGCTGCTGCTACTGATCGTTGATCAGTGCAACGTCAGGCCTTGGCAGAATCAAGGCAGCCAATACACTGGGAAGGCTCAGCGAGGCCGTAAATGGCCTCAATGCAGCTGCTATGGAATGCATGGTGGCAGCCAAGGACGGCCACGACTGGAGGAGCATTGTCGCGAGCATCGTCACCTTGAGGCCTGAATGCTATATCGAGCTTGCACAGCTGGCACCTTGTCCCCAATGGCTCAACTGGTGGCGTCTCATCCTTGTCCGTCAGAGCTGAAATCGCAACGAAGAAAATGTGATTTAAGTCAAATGGTTAAGACGGACAGCAAAAAAGCAATCTTTGCCTTGCACTGAAACTGTGATGAAGAACTTTACCTGGCCCTTTGATGTGGACCTGCGGTTGTGAACTTGCTGATTTATATTGCTGCAGCAGCTGTTCTTGCTGCTTGATCAACACTGCCTTCATGTTCGCGTAAGCAGGATCTGAGAGAACATTGGACGATGAGCCCTTAGCTTTCCCGATCTCTAGTTTCGGTGTGACCAATGGAGCAGTTGCACCAGCCTGGCCACTGGGCTGTTTCCTAGCAATGAGTAACTTGGCAAGCTTCCTTTGAAGATCATCTTGCAAGTTTTGTCTGGGAGCTACAATGACCGGAGAAGGCAACTTATTGTGTGCAGCAACTTGGTGTGCTCTGTTGGCAATAGCTTTGGCATTGACTGGAGCAACTGGTTTACTAACTTGGTTTGTTCTGTTGATCATAGCTTTTATATTTAATGGACCAGCTGAGTGGTTGACTTGGTGAGTTCTGTTGGGTATAGCTTCTGCAGTGACTGGAAAAGCCAACTGATTGACTTGGCTTGATCTGCTGGCAATAGCTTCAGTAGTGACTGGAGCAACAAGCAGATTGGCTTGGTTTGTTCCATAGGCAATAGCTTCTGTAATAATATCATTGGAATTATTTTTTGTATCAAGCTGCAGCTGCTGTGCAAGTTCAGCTGACTGACAATTATCATTTGTAGTAGCAGGACCAATTTTTGAGGAAGCAATGACAGAACTCTCTCCGCTTTCAGTCTCCAACTTAACCATAGACAATGGAGCAGCTAATTTACCATCCTTATTTCTGATAGTTGGTTTCCTTTTTGGAAGTACATCAGAAGGGCTCTTGCCCGTTTGCAGCTTCTTTGATGGAGATGGGATGACTGCCCCATCCAACTGATCACCTTTGCTCGTGCTTTCTTCATTTCTCTTTTTGCCTGGAATAAAATAATCAAAATTTGGATTTCAACATGAATGATAAAAATGAGTTAACAAAGCACCTAGTAAGCACCTCTGTGAACAGTTGGGCTATCTTTAGCAGCTTGAGACGAAGCAACTCTGGAGCGCTTGGCAGAAGGATTGGTTGAAGGAACGCTTGTCCGCTTCAGGTATTCACTCATAACAATAGGCTGGGTAAGGGGCTTCCAAGCAGATGAAGCCACTTTATGAGGGGTGCGGACACGGGTTACAGATGGTCTTGCGGCAGCAGATTGGGTGCTAAAGCAAGGGTCTGTAGAACCTCTACGCTTGCTTGTACTAGCAGATTCTCCTCCCTTCGCATCAGATGAAGCAGTAGCAGCAGCAGTAGGCTTACGGGTCATAGACCGAGTAACAGGGCGGAAAGCCTGATGATGAGCAGGTGTGCTGCAAGATGGCTCAGCATGGCCAACATCGCTCCTCACTGAAATGGAAAAGGAAAATATAAGTCAGAATAAACCATCCAGCATAGATTTGGATGTAATATTAGCAGATATTAACTTGAAAGAAAGTGGCCATTTTTAATAAAAACGGGTAAATCTTCCTCTAATCAAAATAACAAAGATTATGTGACATTGAAATTCTGATTTAAAAATACTTCATTCTTAAGAATATATAGCTGGTCCTCTAACAAAGGATGACACTCTTGCAGATTAATTCAGTCAACTGCAAAATCCAGTGAGATGCAGAACTCTACGCAAGAGAGAAGCAGCACACAAAATAAAGGAATTAACCCACCATCTTGTATGTTGTAACATCTCTGGAAAAACAAATGGCCGTGTACGACAAATGACATGTTTAGACCAAATTGTTGGCCGCTCATGAAAGTGTAGCAGAGATATTTATCAGTGAAAGCAAAGGCATTGTAGCAATTAAATCTGACTAATGATTCAACATTGGAACAAAATACGTTCCGCATCTAAATTATGCACATATAATGCACCAACAGAACATATACAAGGCATGGTTACAATGTTACAAGCAGAGCTGAATTCAACCACAACATTAGGGAGGTATACGCCTAATAAACAAGAGATATATGCTTCAATTCTATGTCAGGCAAAAAAAAAAGGGAAAAGAGGAGCACATCAACTTATGGTTTCCACGTGGCACATGCACAATTATATGTCAACCTAAACAAGACCAAGAGCAGTTTGATTACAACCTATCAACAATTCATACAGCCAATTCTCAAGGAACAGATTACAACATTTCGTTGGAAAGGCAACCCAGTAGCACGAATTCTTTTAGCGAAACAGACCATCAAAAAGAAGGGCATTTGATTATGAAGTTCCCCAATCCCAGACCACGGTAACACAAATCAAGAAACACCTGCCCATCTTTACAAGATTCCATAGCATAACAATCAAAACAACAGCAGTTACTTCTGAATTATCCCAATTCAACAAAAAATCTACAGAATCCGCCGCTGTAGAGCGGCGTGCCGAATTCCCAAAGCCAAAAAAAATCTGGCCCGGCTGCGTCTTTCCTGATGACATTTCTCTACTCCCAGTACTAAAACCACTCGATTAACGCCACATCAGGATCCGATCACGGATGGTTCAAGCAATCCGTACCCCGTATCAACGCGCCCACAAGTTCCCAGGCAACTAAACCGAACAGCCGCGGGCACATCTACGCCCAAATCCCCCCCCAACCAAGAACCGGAATCTCCCGAACGATCCATCAACAACCTAACAATGCATCGGAATTACCAGCCCACGCCGAACGAATCCACGGGAACCAAACATCCTAACCAAAAAAAATACACGAAGAACCCCCCCGCGGAGGAGGATTGGGCGGAGTTCTCACCATTCTCCGCGGCGGCGGCGGGATGGGGATTCGGGGCCCTGGAGGCGCGCGGCATTGGATTGGACGAATCGGGCGGCGCAATCGCAGGGAGCACGAGGAGAAAGCCCTAATTTCTTTTTTTTTCTCCTCCTCCTCCTCGTTTTTTTTTCTTTTCGGGGAGGAGGAGGGGGCTTTCCGTGTCGATGGAGAGGGGGAAGAAGGGGAGAGGAGGGGGTTAGAGGAAGAGAAGAGGTGGGCGGGTTATATAGGCTTCGGGCGTGAGGCGTACGCGCTGGGCCCACACTTCAGGCGGCGGCGTGCCGCCTATGCCTGTCTCTGTGAGACGACTCGTGCAAGTGCTCCTTGGAGATGGAGCCCGGATGGTTTTTCAAGTGTGTTTGGATCAAACAAGCTCAAGGAGATTATCTTCTGCATTGTATTGTCACTTTGTGTTGTATTTTGGTGAGATCAAACATTATTATTATTATTAGTTGTTTACAATCACGTATGTAATTATGTGATGCCGCTCCGGTTGAATTTCTATGTCTTATTACATTTTAATAAAATAGATTGTTATTTTTATTATAGACGATGCAATTAAAGTTATATAACAACAACAAACAAGCAAGCAGTAAAGATATATGCAACAATAAATGTTCTAATTGAAATGAGGTCCACTTTTTTTTTTAAAAAGCCTTTATTTTGCTAGACAACTTTGCATGTGTTCTCCATAGATGTTTGGGATACCAAATTTAATATTGGGTAGAGATTTTGTAGGTAACATGATAGATTTGGTTTTACTCTTGGTTTTACTCTTGTTTGTTGTAGGATGGACTAGGCCTGTTTACAAGGCATGGAAAACGGCAATAGATATGTACACAATTAGCTGCGCGAGCCCTCTAAAATACCTTGAGCAACGAGTCACTTTAATCCTAAGAGTAAATTATAGTCTGCACCTGATATTATTTCATTAGTTTCACTATATACTTCTTTTCCCTCCTTTCCCAACTCACATCTCTCTTTTTCCACGCGTACGCTTTTCAAACTACTAAACGGTGTGTTTTTTACAAAAAGTTTCTATATAAAAGTTGCTTAAAAAAATCAAATTAATCCATTTTTCAAAAAAAATAGCTAATACTTAATTAATCACGTACTAATGAACCGTTCCGTTTTCCGTGCGCGCGGTTTGTGTTGGGAAAGCTGGACACGAACAAAGCCTAAGGTGTCTTTGGTTATTTATCATTTACAACTTTTTTTTGGGCACTGACAAGGATTGGTCATTGCCTAAATTTTTGGTAAAAGAATAACAAAGCTTTTGTTTGGTCTGCTATCAAAACATGCAATCGGCTCAGGTAAGTATGCCATTTAATTAGTTCCAACTCCCGAATCTGATGAGTAACTAATTTTCTAGTCTGCCAATAATGTGGCATGGTAAGTTTGAGCTACAAATCAAATATATCCTAATCCTACCAATATGCCTATAGAAAATTCCCTATATAGCTCTAAAATTTTACCAATCCTTTCGATGCCTCTCAGTTTTATTTATTTTCTTATGTACCTTCAAAATTTGGTTTGGATCTTTTTCATACCCTTTTCGTTAGTTTACTGTTAGTTAACCATTAAATTTCTAAGAAAAAGTTTATTGTGCCTTTTGGTACGAAGAATATAAATTTTTATGGAGTATATTGTTGTAGTATAAAAATTATGTTGTACGAGACTATGTTATATTTATGAGCTTGTTTATGCGAGATATTATGTATGACAAAAAAAACATGTGACACAAGAAATTTTTTTATTAATTACTAAAAAATGTATATGTTGCATTTTCTAAAGTAGTACAACTTTTTATATGGAGCATCTTTTATAGTAGTACAACTTTACTATACAGATTTATATGTCTGTTTATACCAAAAGGCAAAATATTTTTTTTCATAAGAATTTGATGGTCAACTAATTTTGTGCTAACTGAAATGATATATAAGAGATCCAAACTATTCAGATGTATACAAGAGAATAAGCAAAACTCAATGACATAAAAAAAGATTAGATTAGTTTTTAAGTGTATAAATGGATTTTTCTCATGTTTTTACTATGTATTTCTTTCATCCCAAAATAAATTAACATAGTATAAGATGTGACATATTTTAGTACTATTTTGGTATTATAAATATGAACAGGATTTATCTTGGGACTGAGGGAACAGCTTGTACCACATAATACAAAGGTTTCAGTTTGTTGCACCTCGTGATCGCATCGAACAAACTATTAGGCTGTTCGGTACCGCTTCTAGAGCGCTTGTTGCGGTTGCGCTGTTCGGTCGGAGGGATGAAATATATACTGGCTTCCTTTAGCAGCTGGCTGCAGGTAGTGTTCCCAAACAGGCCCTATAATAATAATAATAAAATAAAATTACATTAAAAAACTCTATATTTAACTATTTTTGAGGGACAAAAATGGAAAATGTGAAATCAGGGTCGCAGGGGGAAAGCCAGTGAACTGTTCCGGGCCGGTTCAGGCCTGAACTGGGATGTTCCTGTCTGCTTGCACGCGCAGCCCACAAAAAGGCCCATCAAGATCACCAAAAGGCCCAAAAATGGTAGTACGGAGGCCCAAAAAACCAATCCCAACAGCTAGCGGCCCACCGAAAACGTGGCAAGTGGAGAGCCCAGATCGCAGCCGCGGCGCGCGGGCGCGAAACCGATCTGCAATGGCATCTTCCTCCGGCGAGTCGGCGGGTTTTCAGGAGGCCTCGCCGCGCCGCGCCGCGCCGCTTGTCGCATCCTCCTCGTCGGACGTGATGCCTTCTCCGACAACCACTAGGTGAATCGCCGCTGTTTTTTTTTATTTAATCTCAGGAGGGAGTTGGGGTTTTGGGGGTGTGTGTGTGCGGGTTGCGGCGGCGGGGTTCGCTGCGTGCGAGAATTTTTTTTTTTTTGGGTGGGGTGTGGGTTGGGGGGGGGGGGGGGGAGGGGGTGCCCGACGAAGACGAATAGGCGATGACTTGCTGAGCTCCATGGCGACTGCTTTAGGGTTCGTAGGCTATGAGCGCTACTGCCCCAGCTTTTTTTCCCCTAAACCATGATTCCCGTATTAGTATTATACGCCTGTTAAGAGCATTTCAATCTATGAACTACCAGTACTAGTATCCATCAAGCAAAAGAGTCCCAAGAGTTAGCTTTTTTGCTGGCTATAACTAATTCATAATAGTGATTGTGGTAACTTTTATGGCAGTTCTTCCAGGCTATCTGTGGGCTTCATCAGGACTGTAAAATGGTCCAGCGAAATTTCGCTTTATGTCAGGCTATCAGGGCTTCTTCGAGACTGTAAATTGGTCCTGAGAAATTCGCTTTATGTCAGGTTGGATGCTGCAAATTATCGACCAAGACATTCATTGTCCCTATCTGTTGCCTGTTGTCTGCTTAGCCGTGATCTTTTAGGTTGTCAATGATGATAACTGGAGTATCACTGAAGGATGATGGTAAAGATCGTTGGAGTGTCATGTACAGGCCCTCGCAGACATTTCGGTAAGGCCCTCCTGTTGCTGAAAAGAAACTGTCTGCTAATGTTATTATCTCCCTAGTACTTCGTATCTGTTGGAAACTTGGACTAGGGAAGACTGCATACTTATGGATAAACTAATAATTCTGCATTGGTTTGTTGGAATAGCAAAAGCTGCAGTGCTCCATTATTGCCTTTCAGCCTGTTCATGATATCCCGCAACAATGATCATTAATGTTAATGATACCATTGGTGCTCAAATTGACTAACAAAGTCCTCCTTTTGCAGAAAGGGAAGAGTTCCTAGAATATAAAAAAAGGCATGTTTACCTGTATGTTGAATCAAGTTGTATTTTTCTACCACAGAATACGAGCACTCTTAAGATTCAGTTACCTATGCCCTGGTTTCAGACTGTCAGTTGAGTTCTTCAAGAAAATAGCCCATGTGTTGCAACGGAACATGAATTGAGTTTCTAGCTTATTAAATCAATTAATAAACACTTATTAGTGTAAGTAATACTATGATTTTTCTTATTGAACAAGTAGGTAATTTTAAAATTTGGAGAAAACCAATAGTGAAATGAAGGAAAACTTATTGAAAGATGATGTAATAATATAGATTATGATATCGAGATATTAGTGATAGAGTGATGTGGAAATAGACATTACCATCCAATAAATTTACCACAAAAAAATCAAGGTAATTGCTATTGGTCCAACTAAGGTAGTTTTGGATTTAAACTTCAATAGCCACATCACATGATATTTCGATCTCTGATAGAAAATATGAGAGCACATCAGGACATTTTGCTATCATATTTTATGTATGAAATAAAGCTACTCTGACGTATGCTTATGTATATACGACTGTTCATTTACCATTCTTGCGCGAGCATCACATCCCTTGATAACTGAAACACTCGCAATCTCTAAACTTATTGTTACTCGTTTGTTCCCTTTCGGAAGAAACCTTCCTGCAACGATTACCTCTCTGCAGCAGACTGTGAGCAGGTAGGCAGGTTAATCTATTCTCTCCTGACTTTTACAGTACTTGCCATTTCCAGTCCATTTCCAAAGATATAGCCGCAGTTACATACTCTGTCTGGACACATTGAAGTCTACCAGATATGCTATCATCTCCTGTTATTTATGGCCCTGGATTGTACTACATCAATTATTAGGCTAGGCTATACATCAGCACAGAGCCACAGAGCACACGTTCGTGCTTTCTTTTATAAAGTTTGCAATAGTACCACTGTTTGACATTAAATTCTGTTTCTTAGTAGTATATAGCATGCAATAAAAAAACAAGCTGTACAAATTGATTTGTTTAATTAATTCCATATGTAAAATTTTGCAGGATTTTGACATGAAACAAATCAAGTTTCGAGGGGAACATGGAAATGTCTAAGCCATCCAGATGGGACTCATAGGCTCATAGGTATAACGGCCTTTTCCCGGTCACATGCTCCTTTCATCGTAAAATATAAAAGATTTTGATCGGATGTTTTTATTTGTAGTATTAGAATATGTTCTATTCGATCAAAATCCCTTATATTTCAAGATGGAAAGAGTATATAACAGATTTAAACAGTGGTCTTTTCATCCACAGAACTGCTGATGTGCTGCATAACTAGTCCTTCATATTTTACTACTACTAGTTGGTTGATACTTCCTTCGTCTTAAAATATAAAGATTTTAGGTGAACGTGATACATCTTAATACTATAAATATGAAAAAAAAATCTATCCAGATTCGTAGTACTAGGATATATCATGTCCACCCAAAATCTCTTGTATTTTAGGACGAATGGAGTACTACCTATCCTCTCCCTGTGTTCTATCTGCTTTTATGATGATTTACCGTTACAGCCTAGATTTGCTTATTAGTAATACTGTAATTCTGTGAAATGTTAGTACAAAGTACTGTCACACTTTTGGTTAATTGGCCCTAGTTAAATGGAGTATATCCTTTTGGTTCTGCTCCTAGCATGCCATAATTGTACCTTATCTCCATTTCATCTCCAGGCTAAGCAGTGCGTAAATTCAAACTAACAGAGAACCCGCATTTAAACCATGGTACTCCCTTTTTCTTCATTTATCGTATCTGATTCTGCTGTAAAGAGCTCGATCAATTAGTGATTCTCAGTGTAGCATTTGGCAGGATCTGTTTAGCAAATTTGTGCATCCAAAGTCTTCTTTCCTAATTTACGAGCATGATCCATGATCCATCCTCCTGATGAAAGAGGCTGTTGCTAAATCTACCGTGATTGGACAGGTAGCATGCCATTGCTGCTGGGCAAACGTGCAAGTTCTCATGCTGACTTATACTATACGTCATCATACAGCACCAGGTGATGTATGAGTCATTTGTTTCTGCCGCGTTACCTTTATAGTATGTTCTGAAATGCCCTGCTGCTCTTGATATACAACCAGGTGCTCCACTTCCGGCAGCCTCCTGCTATACTCAGCTTTTAGACGGCAATGCGAGTTGCATTCTACCTGGAATTTCATCCAATCAAAATGGACCTGCAACTGCAACTCTGCAAGGAGTCAGCTAGAGATGGGGAGTACCTTACTACTGAATTTCATACACCTAATAATGAGTTTTCTACCTTTTTGCGGAATAAATACACAAAAGATTTTCTTATCATACTATCATTGCATTAAGAAATATTAAGAAGGATGGAATGCTTACAAAAAGCCACGCAACCAAATCTTCAGAAGTGTAATTTCATTTTAAATTTCTAAACCTCTACCAGAAGGTACCTTGTTGTTATTCCATAGATGTACTGTATATTAGCTAACGAATTCACCAAGTAGACTAACCAAAAATAAATACTAGCTGACCAAATTAGAGCTATGCAGTAGATCAGTTGGTGAATGTGGAGCTATCTAAGGGCTACGGATATTGCCAAACCGTTCTTTACAGGACGGTTACTGTATTCACCTATACAAGAGTAGTACACTACAACTCAGCAACAGGACTTGCCTGCTACACCTTTCAACCTGATTTTACTTTTGAAGTTGCTTCCATTGATCTGCATCTGATTCTGCATTGGTTTCCTTGATGCGATGTTTTTTTTGTGATCCAGGCAGTTGTGCACCTATTTACGGACCACGAGCACCATCTGTGGGCCGGTTGCTGAGCAACTTTTCATGATTTCATCGACACACCTTGCTCTTTCTAGCTGGCCTAAGCTGAACTGCCCGCTTCCAATTTCAACTGCTGGTCATTCACTCACTCACTCACTGTGCGTGCTCATGGTACGATCTATCTATCTCTCCCTTTCTCCCGGCTCCCGTTTCAATTCCCCTTTGGCTTTTACGTACCTAGGACAAGATTGGTGCAGGAGTTTTGAGTGTTGCTGCTTGCTTGCTTGCTGGTTACTGTGGTTAGCTACTAGCAGTACTGCAGATTAAACTCAAATGTCCTGAGAGGCTGAGATGTTAGCGTAGTCATGTAGTAGGTTGGTTGTGACGTTGCAACAGCTTTGCAAAAGTATTTTACTTGCCATGTTCGCAAGCAAACCGTGGTTACGGATGCTAGTGCAGATTTGGCGTTTATGTTAAAACCTAAAGCTGGAGCTTTTTCGTAGATGCATATATGTAAAATCATGTAAGATCGCTAGGCATGGACAGCATGGTACGGTGATGTGTGACTGCACTTGCAAGTTATCTGACTTATCAAACTGTCTAACGTATAGGTGGTTGGGCAGGGATATTTTTTCCATTGAATGAAATGTCTTCTATTTCATTAATTGATTTTGATATTCTATCCAACAATATGTTCTTTGGACACGCATATACTCCCAACTACACTAAAAAACAGTAAATATTATACGTAGGATCCTTTTAATTTGAAGGAAAAATATAGATATTTTAGAGGATTTTAATTCTGTAGGAATAATTCCTATGAATACCTTTAAAATGAAGAATTGAATTCTATTATATCCTTTGAAAATTTTATGGAATTGACAATCCTATAAAGATTTTAGAAAAAATTTAGCAAGAGCTTTAACCTCTTGAAAAGTTTTCTTTGAGTCTATCTCTCTCATCCGATTCCTGTGTTTTTACTGCGGTCCAATCAAACAGTCATTCCTATCTCGTGAAAAGTTTCCTTTGAGTCTATCTCTCTCATCTGATTCCTGTGTTTTTCCTGCGGTCCAATCAAACAGTCATTCCTATGTTTTGCAATCATCTGTTTTGCTTTGCATTCTTATCAGAATTTTATGTTTTTTTATTTTTCGGTTTTTTCATTCATGCGATTCAAAGAGACCCGTAAATATGACAAATTTGGAATATCTTTACGTATCTTCCCTGTAAATGTAATGAGATCAATGGCATGTCTTCAAAATGCAAGGTGTAAAATAACAAATTGTAGAAAGAGGCAAGAATGAAAAGAAAAGCTCAAAAGGTGTAGGAAGAAAGTGCCGGTCACCAGGACAGTTTTCTCCCTAACAGCACCACAACGGTACAATTTCCAGTAGGTGGGCTTGCTAGTGCTTATACCTCTCGTAGTCATAGATCGTCTTACCATGAGCACCCGTGCTGTCCCGTTTCTTAAACGGCTTTTAATTGCTCATCCCTAGCTAACCCCCACATCTGCTGCTTATCATAATAGTAAATCACTACCACACACCAATAAGGATGTGTTCGTCACATGAAATTCCCAATACATAGTCTGCGCACGAAAAATGAAACAGTCCATTAGCATGTGATTAATTAAGTATTAGCTAATTTTTTTGAAAAAAGGGTTATTTTGATTTTTTAAACAACTTTTATATAGAAACTTTTTGCAAAAAAATATATCGTTTAGTAGTTTGAAAAGCGTGCGCGCGAAAAAAAGGAGTGGTGAGTTGGGAAGATGAGGAAAGAACTCAGCCTAATTAATTCAAGTTTAATTAAAACTCAATGATATCACTACCACACACCAACTAATTAATTCAAGTTTAATTCAAACTCAATATTTTTTTCTCCAAGAGACTACAAACACAATACTTTATCCATAGAATCAGATTTATATATATTACGACTACGAATGTAATTAACTTACTGCATGCGGCAAAAGGAAAAAAAGGGAGTTCAAGAAAAAAACACAGCATTATGGTCCTCGTGATCATCAATTAAGCCATAAAAAGGTGGAATTTAGCTAGGTGGAAAGTGAAAAAAAATGTAGTAGTACTACTCCAGCTTTTATTTACTCTCTTTTTTTTCAGAAAAAATCTTTTTATATTAACCTGTCCCCTCACCTACGTGCTCAAAGAAAACATTAACTTGTCCCCTCACCTACGCGCCCAAAAAAAAGCGTCCTCCTCGCCGTTGGCTTTCTCGGGCGAACCGCGTCTCCCTCCCCCTGCACGCCCGCACCCAATTTTCCTCCCCCCAATCTCTCCCTCTCTCCCTCGCTCGCTCGAGTCTTCCACCAATCGGATCCGCCGCGGCGTCGGCGGCGGCGATCCTCCGGCGGCGCCGCGTCGAGCCACGACGAGGAGGTCAGGTCAGGATCGGATCGCTTCTAGCCTGTATCTCGCTCTCGCGTCGGTTTCTTTTCTTTTCTTTTTCTTTATTATCCTTTTTTTTTTGCGCTTCTCCTGTCGCTGGGTCGCGCGTGGAATCGTTCTAGGAGCAGAGGGTGTTGCTTTTGTTTCGATCGCTTGTCCGGCACCAAAATTCGCGAGCAAAAGCGTCGGATTTCTCATCTTCTCTCCCCCCATTTCTGGGTTGAATCGGAATCGCCATGGGGGCATCGAATTCCGAAGCACCACGTCGCGCCGCTGCTTGCCCTTGGAATCTTCCCTTCCCTTCTCTTCCGGCCGTCGTCGAATTTTGGTCCGGGTCGTACGGCGTCGCCACCGTCTTTTCCTTTTCCCCCCCTCTCCCACCTCTGCGCCATTTTGTTTCCTTGCGTTCTAATCGTACAGTACTAGTAGCAGTAGTACAAAATTTCCTCTTTTTTTTACTCTGCCATCTTGCGCATTTTGCCCCAGCAGCAACGAGGCCCCGCCATTTGCCGGCTCGCCGCTCGCGCTAGCCGTTGGGATCGCTGCAACGGCCACATTTCTTTTTTCTTCTCTCCCATTTTTTTTACCGCGATTTTTTACCCGCTCCTCCCCAGTTGCAGCATTAGTTTATCATCATCATCAGTGTCCTTCTCCTCCTGTTGCTGCTGCTGATGATACTGCTGCTGCTTAACCTCGTCGCGGTAGGCAACAGTAGCAGGAGCGTACTTTAATGAGTAGTGCTACTAATCATCGTAATTAATCCAGTCGTTAACCCAAGCCAGTGACCTTCGTCTCCGGGCAATGGCATACACCCACATTTAATCCTCTTCTGTGGCAGGCAGCTTGGCTTCGCCATTACTGGGCGTGGAGTTCCCGTGAGGTGGAGACCAAGCCACACCCGAAAGAGACGCTCCAATTCCTAGGCGTAAATAATACTGCCAGCCCCGCTGCAGCAGCCGAAAAAAGAATTCCACAAAACCGCCTCCTCCGTCTCCTCCTCTTGCTTTGTTTTTTGTTTTTTTAATTTTTTCTGGCTTCCTTCCTCTGTCGCTTTCTCCTTCGCCAACCAAATCAATCCCATTGCTTGCCGAGGCTTCGATCTGGTTCGTGCCCTGCGGCGACTCTGAGCTTGGGGGATTTGTTTTGATTTCTTTTTTTCTGTTTCTTGCGGGAGATTGGATGATTTGTGGCCTGACGTTTTGTTTGCATTGGCAGATTGGTGTTCTTGGGCGGGTGTGGATTGGTGGTGGCGCTGTCAATGCGGGTGGATTTGAGACCGGGAGGTGGTTGCGCGGATGGACGCCTGTGGAATTCGGGCGCCAGGGGATGTGCTGCTGCGGAAATCTGACCTGTCGTCGGCGGCCAAGAATTACGGCAATGGCCACGACGACGCCGCCGCGGTGAGGCGCAAGGCGGCGGCGGGGGCGATGCAGGCGGGGGNGGGGTCGCCGGCGACGCCGAGGAGGCACCCGTCGCCGAATGCAGGTCGGTCGTCGTCGGCGGCGACGGAGTCCGCGGGGTCGCAGGCGAGGAGGTCCCAGTCCACCGAGCGGAGGCCGGCGACCCCGTCGAGGCTGTCACCTGGCGGCTCCAGGGCGGCCACCCCGTCGTCCAGGATCTCCGCCCCCACGTCGCCGTCGTCCGCGCCTTCCAGCCCGTCGTCGTCGTCCTCCAGCTCGTCCACGCCCGTGCGCGACGCCGTCGCCGAGTCGCACAGTGCTCCGAGGAGGCTGACCGGCGGCCGGGCTCCTCCTGATGGGCTGTGGCCATCAATGCGGAGCCTGTCTTCCTCCTTACAGCTCGAGGCGAAGGGGAAACGCAGCAATGGCGGCTCTGCGGATCAGGCCAAGGCAAGGGATGCGGCGGCGGGTGACAGGAAGAGGAGCCCGTCGAGGGGGAGGAGCGCCGCTGAGCAGCCGGAGAATCCGCACGCCAAGGTGATTGACCACCATCGCTGGCCTGCTATGATGGGGGGCAGGGTGTCTGTGAGCGCAATGTCGAGGAGCGTGGATCTCACTGACAAGATTTCCAGGCCATCTCTGTCATCGATTCCATCTCGCGGCGTCTCACCAAAGAAAGCAACGCTGGCATCTGCTGCAAATGCATTGACGAGAAGTATTGATCTTGCCGACAAGATTGATCGCCTAGTCTCCTTATCGGTTTCATCACCAAGAACACCAGCTGCTTCAAATGGCACAACTGACGAATCGAAAAGCATGAGTACTGGTAAAGGTGCCAAACCTGCAGCCATGGCAATTCCATCACGAGGAGTTTCTCCGATAAGAACAGCTACAGCAGGTGGTATGAGGGCCCTGTCAAAGAGTATGGATCTTACTGAAAAAGATATCAGTACCCTCTCCTTGGCAGCATCATCTCCTGGGATTTCACCAAGTGTGTCAGTATCAAGTATGTCTAATGCTACATCACAGACTACAACAAAGTCATCACGAGGACTTTCACCTAGAAGAACATCAACATCTAGTGGCAGTGGTGCTATATCAAGAAACATTGATTTGCCAGAAAATGATAAGAGACCAGCCTCCTCATCAGCTTCATTGAGGGGAAATTCGCCAAGAAGGCGACTTGCCTCTGATGGTGTTAATGCTGTCATGAAAAACATAGATTTTGCGCAGAAGGATAGCAGAGCAGCCATTTCATCAACTCCATCTCGAGGGGTTTCCCCAAGAAGAAGACTGGCCTCCGATGGCGTTGATGCAATATTAAGAAGCACAGATTTTTCTGACAAAGATAGCAGACCATCCACATCCTCATCATCTGCACAATGTGGGATTTCTCCACTAAGAAGGCTTGCTTCTGATGGCATCAATACCATATCAAAGGGTATGGACTTTACTGATAAATCTTACAGGCCATCGACCTCTTCAGCTGCATCACGAGGTGTTTCACCAAGAACTCGATTAGCATCTGACAGTGCTGGTACTATATTAAAGAGCATGGATTTGGCTGATAGAGACAATAAGCCATCAACCTCATCTGCCTCATTACGTGGTATGTCACCAAGAAGGCGGCTTGCATCTGATGGCGTCAATGGCATTTCAAAAAACATCACCTTCACTGAAAAGGATGACAGAACTATGCTCTCTTCAGTTGCATCGCAAGAGAGCTCAACAACAAGACGTCTTCCATCTGACGGTGCTGACACTATATCAAAGAACATAGACCTTCCTGAAAAAGTTACCCGACCTGCTACCTCCTCTTCTGCGTCACGGGGCCTTTCACCAAGAAGACGGCTTGCCTCTGATGGTGTCAATGCTGTATCAAAGAGCATCGATCTTGCTGACAAAGATACCGGACCTGCCAGGTCAACAGCTGCATTGCGAGGGGTTTCTCCACGTAGACAACTCGCCTCTGATCGTGTAGATTCTATATCAAAGAACACAGATTTTACTGAAAAAGATAAAGACACCAGACCTTCCACGTCGTCAGGAGCATCACGTGGGATTTCACCAAGACGACGACTTGCCTCTGATGGTGTCGATGCTCTATCAAAAGGCATAAATTTTAGCCAAAAAAGTATCAGGCCTTCCACCTCTGCAATGGCATCACGAGGGACTTCACCAAGAAGACGGCTTGCCTCTGACAGTGTCAATGCTTTACTGAAGAGCACAGATTTTACTGATAAGGACTACAGACCATCTACCTCATCAGCTGCACTACGAGGGATGTCACCCAGAAACAGGGTTACCTCCAAGTCCATCGATGCCAAAGATAGCATACCGTTCACCCCATCAGGTGCATCGCATGGAACTCTACAGGAAGTTGCCTTTGCTTCCGATGGCATTAATGCACTGTCAGAAGCTGTGGATACTACCGTCATAGGTAGTATACAGTCCACCTCATCAGTTGAATCTGGTGAGACTTCAGATGCTAGACTTAATAATGGCACTGGTACTGTAGTAGAAGGGATCGATTTTGCTCAGGAAGTTAATACTGCAACCCCAGATGGTTGTAATGGTCATATTTCAGAAAGCATGGATTCTCATGACATAGGAACGTCTGCACCCTCAATGTCAATTACGTCACAAGAGCAATCGCCAAGCAGAACTGTTTCCAATGGCCCTAAGACTCTCTCAGAGGATGTCAATGCTACTCAAAAAGATAACAGAGCAATATCAGTGAAGATTCCATCTCGAGGAGCTAGTCCAAGAAGGCGACTTGCATCTGATGGCTTTGGTACTATATCCAAAAGCACGGATTTTTCTGAGAAAGATACAACATCCATAAACATGGCAACACCATCACGTGGAATGTCACCTAGAAGAACAGCAAGATCTGGTATTGTTGATATGTCAAAGAGTATGGATTTTTCTGAGAAATGCAATGGACCAATTTCCTCAATAGCTCCATCACGAGTGGTTTCTGCAAGAAGAATACTGGGACCAGATGGTGTGAATGCCATGTCAAGAAGCATGGATCTGACTGATAAAATCAGACAACCAATCTCTTCAACTGTCCGGAAAATGTCTCTTGCTGATAGCAGAGCAAAAGCCCCTGACCTTTTGTCAGGTGACGTCAAGAGTCCAGGTTCTGCCAATGGAAATGAAAGCCAAGAGGAGAATGCCGGTTCAAGCCTAGACGCACCTTCAAATGATTCAGAAAAATCTGCACCTCCGAAACGATTGGCCAGAACATTATCTTCACCATCACATGGTCTAATACGCCCTTCATCACCAACAAAGGCTTCACCAATATCATCTTTTACCCCTAGGAGGATGCCGAGCCCATCGAGGACTAGACCTTCAACACCTGTCTCACCATGTAGTTCTACCAGATCTGATTCTGCCTCTTTGATTCTTAGCTACATGGGTGATGTAACAAGAGGAAAGAGAAGCCCAAGTCACATGGAAGACGCCCATCAACTGCGCCTCCTATATAACAGGAGCTTGCAATGGCGCTTTACAAATGCTTACGTAGATGAAATGCAATCAGTTCAGAAGATGAGTGCTGAGGTAGATTTTGTTGCATCACATCTTGCCATTTCACTTGTGGTAGTATCAAAATTCTTTTACTGGTACTCATATATTTTTATTTTGCCACATCGTGCTAGGAGGTCAGAGAAAACGCCATACTATTGCTTTGCCTAAAATCTAAGCTTCCTTTTATTCTGTGCTATTCTCATTTTTAAATGTGTTGAAGCGGAATATAAGTTGAGTTTGATTCTTACTTGATTTATTCATTTGAACCAGACTATGCTCTACAGTGTATGGGATGCTAACTCCAGCCTGTGCGACTCTATGGTTATGAAAAGGAGTTATGTTCAAAGGCTGCAACAGGAGGTCAAGCTAGGAGTTGTGTTGAAAGAGCAAGTAAGATTTGTTGAGATCTACGATATATGTTATTCCATTATCATCTAGGCAGAATCAGATATCTTTTATTTTGCCGATCAATGGAGTGCAATTATTTTATTTCGTTACTTAGTATAATACATGCAGTCTGATTTTTAAAGGGTTATAGAATATCTTACAAAGTGGCATTCTGTTTAAAACACCAGTTAACTTCTCACATCCAAAGAAATGTGTTCTAGCTAAATGTAACAGCAGATCAAATAATCCTGTCCTGACAAAATTATATCAAAAGACCAATCCTAAACTTTTTTCTGATCATGCTTGGTTGGTTGAGATGTGGAAATATAATGATTATGCAGACAAATGGGACATTATATATATATATCACCATTCCAAACCATGTCAATTCCTGTACTGGTTTTTTGTTAAGCAAACCCCAAAGTTTGAATATGGGAGGTGCAATAGTGCCCCACTATTCTTTCACACAAGCTAAAACTAATAATATTTTAATGTTGCACGCCTCCTTAATTTTGACCTCACTATTCTATGTTATGTTACCATGATGCAGATGGACTACCTTACTCACTGGGCAGCATTGGAAACAGAACATTCTACTTCTTTATCTAGTGCAATTGAAGCTCTTAGAGCAAGCACACTACGGCTTCCAGTTACAGGAGGGGCAAAGGTATCATGATACCCTATTAACATTAGTAAACTTAACACCTAAATATCATGATTCCTGTGGTCTTATGGGGAAATATATCTTAGATTCATGCTAAACAAGTCTTCTTTTCTATGTTTATTTTTGCTGTTTTGTCTGTGAAATATGACATGATGCTTATGATGTACCTTTTGCAGGCTGACGTTCTTACCGTTAAGAATGCTGTCAGTTCAGCAGTTGACATTATGCAAGCAATGGGCTCATCCATCTGCTACTTGTTATCAAAGGTAGAACTAAAAGACCCACATTTGGTGAAATTGGTGTGTTTTAGGCTTTTAGCAGATGCAAAATGAGTTGTTTGTTTTGTTTTGATGATGGACCACTAAACTTTATGACCGCATAGGCACACAGGTTAATAAAATGATAGTACAAGTGATGGTTTTTTTTTTTGGGGGGGGGGAGTGTTTTTTTTTGTAAATAGCCTAGGCATAGTGGCATTGCTTGATCAGGTAACCGTCCCATCATACGTTGCAAATTTGTGATAGACGCTGTGGAGGTTATGATGATTTTGAGTTTTGATAGCGTAGTTTGTGGTGTAACGGGGCCTCATGATAATACCTGTAAGAGCGTAGATGGCATTTTAGCTAATCCAGTCCAGATCTGGTAAATCACGGTAAACTATGGAGTAAATTGTACTATGCTGAATTACCACAAATTATCGACCTCATTCTGGTTACAGTCTTTGCCATGTAATTTAATTTATTAGTGTCAGTGCCATGTGTTAATTAATCATTTCCGATAAAACAGTACTCTCTGGTTATGTTCTGGGCTTCTGGTCTATCTAATCATTGGCTTATGTTCTGCAGTTACAGGCTACACACTCTCTGGTTACAGAACTTTCAGCTGTTGCTGCCAATGAAAGCTCCATGCTCAATGAGTACAGAGAACTCTTAGGTACCGCGGCAGCCCTACAGGTACGCCTTGGTTTTGTTGTCCATATCATTATCATTCTCTGTTTCTGCAAGGTCTTAAGGAGTTCTAGGAATCTAGGGCAAAAACGGATTTGTTCCTAATGTAAAAAATAGCTGCAGATTCATATGGAATTATAGGCTGCTTCAAGTTGTGGATGTACCTGATACCAAAAGAAGGATATGTTTTTCTGTTCAGTTTAACTTAAACCGTACCTTTTCTCTGAACAGGTCCAAGAGTCCAGCCTAAGGACACAACTCATACAAGAAACAGAGCGAACAGCTTAATGCCATGTATGTCTAACTAAGAAGAATAGAATGTAGAGGTAACACCATTCATTAGTTTCAGTAGCTGACTGTGTATCTTCATCCTTTCTCTCCCACTTCCTATTCCTTTTTTCCCTTTTCTAGTTAGGTGTTTTCCCATTTCTTCTTTTGTACTTCCTGCATGCCCGTTTTCTATCTCTACAATTTACATGGAAGAGAAGTGCATCAACACGAAATCATGGATCAATCCATGGTGACGAGCCTGTCAATGTTTTATTTGTAGCGGCCTACAAACTGAGGACGCCAACGTCCTGAAACCGAAAACTTGTTGTAAAGATTAGCTCTTCTCTACCCCATCTTACCCACATTGCCATAGGCTATGGCATTGTAGGATTATAGAGTCTTGTAGCATTTTGTTTATCGCAGGCTGAGATCCAAGCTTGGGCAACCAGGAGTTCTAACATAACATTGTAGAATATATCACAGTTCCCTGATTCTGACTTCATGACCAACATGTGTAACTAACAAATTTTTTTATGAGAACATATAATCTTTTCTTGGTATCAGTGCTTCAGTTTCATGATTTCTTTCTTTTTGGTTGCTTCAAATAGTTGGTGTGGAATTGCATCAGTAATTTGACTGTTTGATTATGCTGTCTTAGCTTCTGTTGGTGCACATGGAGGCACATTAGCATCCTGCCTATGGTTTTCCCCCTTCTGCATGCATCAATGCGTCCTTGCTGCATTAGTAGTATAATTGATGTTGATTGCTGAACATAATTCGGTCCCCAAAAGAATTCACAGGTCATTCTGCTGCATTGCTTAGGTTGATGGCTAGCTAACTCCTTTTATTTCTTTTTTATTTAACCTTTTGACCGTTTGGAGGTGAGGCGCACGATGTTAGCGATACATTGGCCTCTTTTAGTCTTTGGCTGCATTATTATAATCATTTATAAAACGATGATGCTGTCATGGAGTTCCTTTTATTATTTTAAAATATTTGGTCCGTGGTGGCAATCATGCTACCTGCCTGAATGAACTATTCGTGATACGGTACTATATGTTCTACAAAATGTCCAGTTGAAACTTTAAAAGTAGCAATGTTAGCTTATTGATTCGAGATAATCAGTTCAAACCANAAAACAACCCCCCCCCCCCCCCCCCTCCCAAAAAAAAAGAAAAAAGAAAAAAAAAAGAATCGCATAGCACCCTCTTATTAGGCTCTTTTGCAGGCAAAGGTCAAAATCCGAAGTAAGCATTTGACGGGTAGATACATACACTTACTCTTCTCTACAGCATTACTGGGAAAGAGGCAAAGCACAAACAAAATCGTGTGCTCAAATATCAAATACACTGCTCTGGGTGATACAACTACAAAGCAACCTTCGTATCATGGATACTGGCATTGATTCATGCTTCCAGTCTCACGATTCACAGCCAGATTCGTCTGTGCAAATTCAGGATGTTTCACGGCTCCGGAAGTATCATTCTGGAATGCTGAAATGACAAGTTTCATCAGCTTCTTGATGGCATAGATCCTTCTGTGTGATCGCCTGGGCAAAACTCTACATGCGTGGGGTAAATACAACAGCACCAGCCTGGCATTTACAAGGACGGTAGCAACTGCATTTAACAGTACCTACATGTCATCAGGACAGTAAATAAGTTCCTGATGAGAATATTAGGACTGTTAATATAAACCAAAAAATTGGACAGTATACCTTACGAAATCTGAGAAGACATCTAAGACTTTACGGTTCAATCAAACATTTGCTGAGACTTCTGTCTCAGTCTCCTTGCTTTCCGCCGGTTGTGCTGGCACAGGTTCACTCTCCTCTGGTTGGTCATCTGATTGGTCACTGTCTTCTATCGCAGTATCCTTTTTGTTCAGCTCATCCTGTTCTTTTTGTATAGCTATCTTATTGGGAACAAGAACAAGATATATATTCCTTTCCTGAAAATTTTTACTTTCTTCTGTTGCCATCTGAAATATGGAAAAAATAAAATGTTATGTCTAGTTGAATCAGAACTGGATAAACAATAAGCACTGTGGCTAAAAGTGTAAACAAAGACCATTTGAGATGAGCGAGCTCATTGCAAGCAACAAAAGACAGATTTTTGTTCTTATTCCATGAAGGAAAACAAGTAGATCTAATTACCTCACCAACATCATTCTGGAACCGCCTAAGAAGTTCGATAGCTTGTTTCTTATATAAATTTTCCCTGCCTTTCAAGTTTACCATTATCTTGACCTGAAAGAGTCTCTCAAGTGATAAGTTACACAATTATACTTCTCAAAAAAAAAAAAGGAAGCAAAACGAAAATAATCTTATCACCTTGTCACCCGCTTTAAGAAACTTCCTTGCAGCTTTAAGTCTCACACTGTAATCATGAATGTCAATGTTGTACCTGACAAAAAATATATAGAGAGAAGCCCAACATCACCACCTCAATGAATAAACACACACACACCAGTTAATATGCAATAGTCTAAAGATGCAATGACACAAAGAGATCATTGTTAATGCCACAGAATTTGTATCGCTCTATTATGTGAAATAGCTCATGTGAGCTGCAGACAACTCCATTCATTATTCAAGCAGTTCTGGAGTGCGCACTTTGATTCACTCATTTTCTCCAAAGAGCATACAGGAATAAAGAAGTCAAGGCACACAACTTATCGATAGGAGCAAACATGACACTTATTAGTTGATGTAACTTGCTAAAAGAAATGGTGATCCATACCCCATTTTCAGCTCTTTCAAGCCCATGCGTTTTGCTGCAGAGAGTAAACATCAAAAGTCATGACCTTTACGTCATTAGCAACAATGCCTGTAGATAAAACCTCAGGTTAGAAAAGTTTACCAACAGATCTTTTCTGCTGAGTTCTTTTCTTCTTCTGTTGTTCGTACTTGTGCTTTCTGTACAACATAATAAAAGCACATTCAAATGATTGTTCTAGATGAAAGAAATCTGGATGATCATAGCAGTGGACAATGCCTGCCAGTGACCCAGAGTAAAAGGGATAAGCTTGCTAGCACAAAAATTAATTCATTCCAACGCATGAGAGTTATCTGCCAATACAATGGACAGTAACATGATGGAGACCAAACCTATTAGTTCATTACTGGTATGATGGCCAGGTTCCATGGTAAATATGTGAAAATGATGGGAGGCAAGGATTCCGATGGACAGGAGGGTAGGAGTCACAGGGCAGTGATATATTACCACTGAATAATTACTAAGTTAAATCAATTTTCTTACGGTTTGCACCTTTGACACCATCAGGAGCAAACATGCCGAGACTAGATTGTTTTTTGTTTCTTGCACAACATATTATGTTGTTTAGAACTTAAAAACACAAGATATATAAAGTGAATTTTAACATGACCTAGTTCCACATTGACAAATAGGGTGATATGAAGTAAACAGATTGTCTGTTCCAAAAGACATGTTGGTATTGGCGTTAATTGCAACATACTTGTAATCTTTCTCTTGGAATAGTCGGAGCACCGGAGGGTCTCCATCAAGTGATAATATTGCCTGAAATGTCAAAAAAAAAATCAGCAATACTCATTGGAAAAGTGTTATTCAAAACAAATGCCACCTAACTGAGTAAGATTTATCTTGTTAAGCATACAGGTAGCTTGTGACGTTGCCACGCAGAAAACTCATATAGCAAGGGATGGAAACGCCGTTATTCAGTAACAGGTAACCACTGCTAATGTGGCGTTAGAAGCATTATTTGGTATTCGCTTATTTAAGACATTAGGCATTTTTAACCTAATGTAGCAAAACTAGCAAGTCTTTTTACTCAGCAGCACATTACCAAATTATACATTTTCCTATTGAAAAGTGAAGATTTTTTAAGTAATTCATTAATAATGCTACATCCATTTGATCACAAACAACGTTCTGCTGCAATGTATACAATACGTTGGAAATGCATGTTTTTTTGCAGAGAAAAGACTATAAACATATCAGACAATGAGCATACCAGTATAAGATCATTTTCATCTGCAATCTGCACTGCTTCGCTTACAGATACCACACCAACCTGCACGAGGAACAATGAAGTGAGTGACGAAGAAATAAACATACAAGGCGAAAAAGGACTTGATTGAGATCGACCTACAAAGTATGCCAAAGTACATAATTGGATATCTGGATATGTTCCGTACCATTCTTTTCTGCTCATCCAATAGCCTAACCGTTGAAGCCCTGACAAAGCAAAGTAGCTTAGAACGCTTTTACGGTGAAATGAAATGAACACAGCATGTCACTAGGCACATCAAGCTCTTTTGCGTTTAATCCCAAAATCCCCAAAACAATGGAATACCCCCTTCCATGCAATTGCTTGGGAACAGCACGTATACGCAATTCGGCACACAAATCCTCGAATTCCACACATCTAATGCCGAAAAACAAAACCATAAATTCCAGAACCAGAAGCGAGGGAGGAAGGCGAATGCCCGTACTCGATTCGCTCGATGTCGAGGGCGGGGTCGTAGTCGGGGTCGGGGCCGCGGTCCCTCCTCCCCCACCCGCCGCCGCCACCGAACCCCTCCTCGTCTTCCTCCTCGTCGCTCTCGTACGAGGAGGAGGAGTTGTACCGCGCCACCAGCACGAGCCGCGGCCGCCTCCACGGCCTGGCCAGGAACCGCGCCGACGAGGAACAGACCATGGCGTGTCCGCCGGTGGTGAACCTACGAGGAACGACGCGGGGAACGCCCGGCGCGAAGGCGAGGCCGGCGGCGATGCCGGCGACCATGGCCGGCGGCGGCGGGTCGGAGTGGGTGGCCGCGCGGGGGCCGCCTTATCTGCTCCCGCTCTCCGGTGGAGGTTTTTGCCGCGAGAAGTGGAAACGAGTGGAGGTCGCAGCCTCACCTCACCGGTCGAGGTTTGGGCAACGCGACGAGGGAGATGGGGCCCATCTCCGGTTTTTAGTTGGGCCAATGTTTTGCTGGCTGGATTGGCCCGAGAAGTTATGGGAATAAGTCTATTTATCCTCCCTCCACTTATGTCTCTAGTTGAATCACATCCCTCAACCGCAAAACCGGGTATAACCCGTCCCCTAACTTTTAAAACCATTGTAAATCGACTCCCTCGGTGATTTGGGAGGTGGTTTCGTCCTACGTGGCACTTACGTGGCGGGTTGACTTGGTCTTCATCCTATGTGGCATCGACATGGCGCTTACGTGACACTAAAATAAAAACAAATCTAAATGAGACCCATATGTCAATGAGTAAAACAATAAAAATAAATTTTGGGCCCACGTGTCTGTTATCCTTTCTCCTCCCTCTTTACCCTTTATCTCTCTATCTCTCGTGGATGTCGACGGCGACGAGCGAGATGGAGCTCGACGAGCTTGGCGGCATGGGCCCTGCGCCATCCCCTCTCGGCCACGTCTTCACCGCCGCCTCCTCTCCTTCCTCCTCATCGTTGCCTCCCCTCCTGTGCCCCACCATCGCCTCTTCCGGCCTCGCCGCCGCCTCCTCTCCTCCTTCCCCGTCGTCGCCTCCCCTCCCGCGCCCCTTCTCCACCGCCTCATCACCCGTCCTCGCCTCCTCCGGCCTCACCGCCGCCTCCTCTCCTCCCTCCCCGTCGTCGCCTCCTTGCGGAATTCGACCTCATCGAAGACCCGATCAGGAGAGCTCGCGCTGACCAGCCACACGAGGCGACGACGTCAGGCCACCATGGTTGGAATGTCGCCGCCAACCCCACCGCCACCAGTGGCCAACTCCGTTCGGTCCGCCGCAACTGACAAGCACCTCGAGGTGGACCTCCTCTTCCTGCTTGGGACTCCCTGGGCAGGCACGGGTGCAGGTCGAGCGGTGGCGAGCAGTCGACGCGCACGACAACGCGTGGGGGCGGGCGGTGGGCGATGGCGTGGGATGCGAAGGCCGGAGTGCCGAACTCTGGGAGGGAGCCGAAGTGGTGGGCCCCTAGAGCCGAAGAGGAGGCACAGAAGGCCGGGAGAGAGTCGATGGGGTAAAGGTGGTGGTGGTGCAGGGGAAGCGCGCGGTGGTGGAGGGAGTCGAAGGAGGAGGGCAGGAGAGAGGAGGAACGGAGGGTGGTGCACGGGGAGGTGAAAGGGATGGGGGAGGTGGATGGAGATGGGGAGGCGATGGAGGTGAAGAGGAAGAAGTCGTCGGGAAGATAATCCCACGAGGAGGAGGATGCAGCGACGACAACGGGGGTGGCGGCTTCGCCGGGATCCGTCATTGCGGGGTGGCAGGAGAAGGAGATCGGAGGTGAGACAAGGTGGCCGGCTGTTAACGCCAGAATTTGGTAAGCCCCAAAGTCATCATCGGCCTAGTTTGTGTATCGGCTCAGAGTAAATATCGGCCTCAAAGTCTGTATCGGCTTCGGAGGTCTACAAGCGGCCGATAGGAGTTATCCATATTTTCAGCAGTCGGATTCTTGTTAGATTCAGGAAGATCTTATCCAGAGAAGACCGAGTTCAAGAAGGATGCGTCTTGTATCTCTTAATTAGGAAGAGTTTGTTAGTTTTCTGTTTTATCTTTAGGAAAGTGTGTTAGTGTCTGCCAAGGACTTTATTTGTTTCTTTTTATCTTTAGGAAAGTTTGAGTCGTAATCTGTTAGGATCTTTGTTAGTCTATGGGTATAAATATGTAAGCCTAAGGTTCATGTAAAATTATCTCACGATCAATACAACTTCGGCGCATCGCCAACCTTTACTTTTCGTCTTCTTCGGCGAGTTCATGCCCTTCCCACGAGGGGTAAGTCTCGTTATGGCTGTTTGCGTTATCGGGACTAGGGCTTCGACGTTCTGATCTCGTCAACGTAAGCACCTACTATCATATATCTTAGTTAATCTGGTTTGGTGTCTCGATTTAATCGTATCGGCCGAGATTCGTTTTAGGGTTTACGCCGGTATCAACTAAATCGCCTCGCTAGATTAGATTGGCTAAGGTATCCACCATCCTGAAAATCAGTCAAGGGCTTGATTGTCTAGGTCTTGCGTTTCTTTTCATACTTAGTGCTGTATTAGTTCGGTTTGACCTACTAAGTCATGATTAGAACCGTAATCTCTAGCCTGCTTATTGGCTGTCAATAAGGGTTTCATCGGGGATTCAGCCGGTGAGTTATCTGGACGTTGCATCGGCCCAAGAGTTTTACATATAGATTGGATCTGGCCGATGACAACAGAGTATTTATTGTTTATCTGCTTATTGAGAGTTTATGCCATTGGACTTCCGGTCGATGTGTGTTTTAATCTTCAGATCAATGTTTATTTTATATTTGGATTATGCTATATCACATTGCTATATCATCATGTTATCGTCAGCCGATCGCCTCTATATAGATGTTTGCTTAGTACACAGCTGATAGTTCGAAACCCTAATTACATCGGTTGGTGCCGGTATCGGCTGGGACTGTGCCATCGGTCCATCGGCTGATCGGTTGTTTTGGCTATCGGCCTATCGGCCGATACGTTTTTGCCCTATCGACCTGTCGGCCGATAGACCTTCTGTTCTGCTATTTTGCATATCTTGTCAGTGGCAGGATCAAACTGACTGGCACGCCTGCGCTTTATCAATTTTAGGACCTGCACTAGAGCTAAGCAGATCTCCCAGGCCTTCGTGTGTCAGCACACCGGATCCTCATCGTCGGTACGGATTCGGCGTCAACACATTTTTGGCACGCCTGGTGGGACCATGTTTTTGACAACAGATTTTTACACGGCTCGCGGAACCCACAATTGCAACAAGATGCCTGAGAAGGAAGTCAAAGCCAAGGAAGAACAGTCTCTCAAGCCGATAGAGGAAGAAGAAGAGCCGATGGATGATGAGACGAAGAGCCGATGGATGATGAGACGCTTCAAAAGACAGTTGATGAAATCGTTCGTCGCACTGTGTTTGATCGATCTGGAGTTTTGGTGAGTACATTACATGGTTTGATCGAGAAGATAGTTCCCAGAGTTATTGCATTAAGAAATCAGACTGGGGAGCAAATTGACGAACAATTTCAGCATCGGCAACAACGACATTGGCTTGGGGGGCAAATAGATCAACATCAGCCTGGAGAGCTACATCAATAATATCGGCCAGAAGAAACTCAAAGATATCAGTCTAAAGAAGATTGGGCCGATATGATTGCAAAAGTAATAGAGGAACAGTTTGGAATTAGACCTAAGAGACATATTTCTGTGTATCGGCTGCCATATCCTGAATGGTTTGATAGAGTTCCACTTCCAGGCCGATACAAGATTCCAGACTTTTTCCAATTTTCAAGGCAAGGTGATATATCTACGAGGGAACATATCAGCCGATTTTTAGCTCAATGTGGGGAGGCATCGGCTGAAGAAGCTCTAAAAGTTAGATTGTTTCCATTGTCTTTGACTGGATCGGCCTTCACATGGTTTTCATCATTGCCACCAAATTCTATCAGAGGTTGGGCCGATCTTGAGAAGCAATTTCACCGGTACTTCTTTGCTGGAATTGATGAGTTGAAGCTTTCAGACTTGATTTTAGTTAAACAGCAAGAAGGAGAATCGGCTGAGGAATATATTCAAAGGTTTCGTAATATCCGTGGCCGATGTTATGGTTTGAATTTAAATGATGAGCAGTTAGTAGGACTTGCATTCCAAGGGTTGTCAGAAACTATCAAAGGCAGATTTTTCTTCTATGAGTTTGACAGCCTAGCTCATCTGGTGCAGACGGTATCGGCTTATGAGAGCCAATGTCACGAAGAAGAGAAGAATCAGTTTCGGGGCGATCAAGACAAGAATAATTTTGAAGCATGACTTCTCATACTCCAAAACTGGGGGGCATGTGTTAACGCTAGAATTTTTGCCCTATCGGCCTATCGGCTGATAGACCTTCTGTCTGCTATTTTGCATATCTTGTCAGTGGCAGGATCAAACTGACTGGCACGCCTGCGCTTCATTAATTTTAGGACCTGCACTGGAGCTAAGCAGATCTCCCAGGCCTTCGTGTGTCCGCACGCCGGATCCACATCGGCGGTACGGATTTGGCGTCAACACCGGCACAAGCAGGGACGAAGAGAAGAGCCTAGAGAAGAAGAGAAGTGTGGCTGACAGTGGGCCCCACCGTTTTTCATTTTTATCCATGTCACTGACATGTGGGTCCCACAAACTGACTCAACCAGTCAACGTGGTCAAAGATGTCACGTTGGACAAAACCGCCTTCGAAACCACTCGGGGAGTCGATTTGCAACGGTTTTAGGAGTTGGGGGACGGGTTATACTCGGTTTTGCGGTTGTGGGATGCGATTCAACCAGGGACATGAGTTAAGGGAGGTAAAATAGACTTATTCCGAAGTTATATTGGCCATCACATTTCAGGTAGGAATAAGTCCATTTTGACTTCCTTAAATATAGCTCCAATCTAGTTTATATCCCTAAACCGCAATACCGGATATCTTAACCCCCTCCAACTATTAAAACCAGTGCAATTTGACTTCCTCAGCGGTTTTGGAGGGTGGTTTCGCTGACGCGGTGCTTTGACCCAGTCCAATCGACTAACTCAACATGTGAGACCCATATGTCAGTGTCACATTTTCTTCTACTTACCTTTCTCTTCTCCTTTCCTTCTTTCTCCTTCCCTCTCTTTGTCATTCCTCCCCAATCGCGCAGGATGGGGGAGCTCGACGGTTGAGGCTGTAGAGGCGCACGTGAAGCGCGGTGGTGGTGGCATCGAAGAAGAGGTTGTGCACCACGTTGGTGCGAAGGAGGCGGGACGCGTGGAAGGAGCAAAGGCAGAGCTAGCTAGGTGGCATTGTGGGCCATGGACCACCTAAAAATTTGAATGAGATTAAAACCGTAGTACTCCCGGATGCGTTACATCCACCCAAAGTCCCTTATATTTTGGGACGGAGGGAGTATGTGGACCACCCTTTGAGTTGGCCTATTACATATAGATGAACCACCTTTACTCTAAATCCTAGCTACACCACTGGGAAGGAGGAGAGGCGACGATGCATGGTGCTGTCGGGGAGGGGGAGCTTGATCTCGATCTCCATCACGGCGGTCAGGGAGGGCAGGTGGGGGAGGCCAAAGTTTGGGAGGGAGGCCGATGCGGTGAGACTTGGAGGGTGTGGTGCCGAGCGACGGGTGGGAGAGGGGGTTGGAGGGTAGCCGGGTCACGGTCGGAGTAGAGGAGGGGAGGGGGTGCTGGCTGATGTTGTTGTGGTGGCAACGCGGAGGTGGTCTTCGAGCTCATCGCGGTCGGAGGAGTGGAGCTAAATGCCGGTAGGATCTGATTCATCGCTGAAGCCGCTCCTCTTCTTCCCCTCTGATGGAGCAAGGGGCTCCTCACCGGGAGACCGCGCGGGCCCCCCTTTGCCGGTTCGGCCGGGGGCGCTAAGTGAGGTTCTTCGCCCTCGATCTGAGGAACGTCAGCGAGAGAGGAAACGCACAAGACGCGGGCGACGTAGACAGGTTCGGGCCGCTGAGAAGCGTAACACCCTACTCCTGTGTTCTCGTGGATCTGAGGGTCTCCAACAATACAAAGAGAGTTCGGTCTCCAGCGCGTACTCGTCGAGCCCTCCTCTTCCCCTTTCCTAGGCCTGGGCCTCCTTTTATCTGGCAAGGGGTCACCACATGGGCCTCAAGCTGCCTAAGAAAAGAAACATTCTTTTTACAATGAGGGCTAGTCTACAGCCGGAAGTGACCTCTGACAGGCACGGTGCACGCCTCCTGCCCCGCTCGCCAGCTCTCCCGGTGGACGCCCGTTTCAACTTTCATTAAACGGCAAGCGACTTCCTTGCCACGCTTGCGCTGAAGTCTGGAATGGATCTGACCGGGACTGACATACCAACTCCAGGAGTTAGCATGCCGGCTCCGGCTAGGGATGAGAGCCAGGAGGCCCTCATCATTCTGACGGGACGGGGCGAGGCGTGCCACAGGCCGCCTGTCGCCACCTAACCCGCGATCTGACCGGTCTGTGACCGGTCACACACCGCGACCGGTCATGGACCGGATAAGCGTGCGCAGCGTCGCATTAAATGCGGCGTGGCGCGCTCGTCTGATCCGCTATAAATGCGGTTAGGTGAGCCCTGCTGTGCTCACCTAACCCGCACACGTGGCGCCAAAATCACAGGGGGTCGGGGCGTCCCAGCCCTCGGGGCCGAAACGGGAGCGGCCCGACCCCTCGGGGAGACAGAGGGAGGGGCGGCCACGTCACCCTCGGGCCCGACCCCCCCGAGGGGGTCGGGCCACGTGGGTGACCGCGACTGCTCAAGCCTCTAGTCATGATACCCCCGCTCCCATGTCACCGACAGTAGCCCCCGGCGTTACGCCAGGGCGACCGCCCCCCTCGAGGGAAGCGCTCGGGCGTGACGCCACTCCTTAGGCCCGGTGACAGGTGGGGCCGGTCCCTACAGGCGGGCAGAAACCCAACGGTTGCGAATCGCGCGCGTCGGCAAGAGAAAAACCGACCAATAATAATGAGCGGCCTCTTTAAGACCGCTACATTACTCGAGCAGCGCGGGAATCGGGACGAGCCGGTTCGTTTCGCCTGGGGATATGATGATGGCGTTTTTCACGGTCGGCGAGCGCAGTTAATGCGCGCACGATCTGCCCCAACTCAACCGCCGCGGCCGCACGTCTGCCGCGTGCGCCGCAAACGGGCGAGTGGGGTTAGTGGAGGTGTGGGCGCGAGAAACGAGGGGGCGAGGTAGTGGGCGCAGGAAGCGAGGAGCCGGGCGTAGCGTTGGCAAGGGTATAAAGACGCCGAGGAAGGGATTCGTTTCCTTCCTCTCGCCATTCTTCCCCTTGCCTTCGCCACTCGTGCCCTAACTCCTCGTTTCCTGTGCCCTATCCTTGCCGCACGCGCTCGCTCTCAAGCTCCTCCTCCGCCGGCGCCATGGCACGGGGCTCCGCACCGCTCGACGGTAGCGTGCTGCCGCCTTCCCGCATCACGAGCGAGAGGCAGGCCGGGCTGCCGCGCCGATTCATGCCGGAATCTGCCACCGGCCGGGAGGTGGTCGCGCTGGGCGAGGGACGCCCGGCGCCACACTACCCGGGGCGGTCCGTCTTTTTCCTCTCTTTCGCAATGGCGGGGCTGGTCCCGCCATCTCTACTTTCTTCATGGATATTTTGGAGTTCTACGATCTCCAGATGGCGCACCTCACCCCCAACGCGATAATGACGTTGGCCATCTTCGCGCACCTGTGCGAGATGTTCATCGGGGTGCGCCCGTCTCTCCGGCTGTTCCGGTGGTTCTTCACCGTGCAGCCGGTGTCGCCGCCGACGGCAGTCGGTGGTTGCTACTTCCAGCCGCGGGGGCAGGTGCTGAACCGCTACATTCCCTGCGTCCTCCGCAAGAAGTGAGACGACTGGAAGAGCGATTGGTTCTACACCCCCCTCGCCGACGAAGCACGCCTCCGACTTCCGAGCCCGCCCCCGGCGCAGGCCTCCAGCTGGCGGGCGGCGGCGGATCTGGGGGACGGCTACGACGCCGTCCTTGACCGCCTGGCGGGTCTGCGATCCCAGGGGCTCACGGGGGCCATGGTGTTCGGCGATTACCTCCGTCGCCGGATCGCGCCGCTCCAGCGACGCGTCCGGGGCGCCTGGGAGTACACCGGGCCCGAGGACCACCTAAGGACCCACCAGGGGCGCAAATGGGACTGGGACCCTGGGGACTTCGGGATGGTAGTCCAACGGGTGTTGAATCTCAGCTCCGTGGAGGCATCCCTCATCCCCCAAGGGGTCCTCCCCCTCTGCTGCGACCCAGAGTGCGCCAACATCCTGGCCATCATGCAGGTGGTCGGGGCGTCGGGGGAGCGGGCCCCCCGAGGCCACGACGGCGCGGGCGGGAGCCGCAGGGGGGAACAATCTACCCCGGGAGGGGGTCGTGCTTCTGGGCCCCGCGACGGGGGCCCGGGGGCAGCCGCCCTGCCGACGCCAGGGGGAAGAGGAAGCAGGGAGGTACTCCTCCCCCATCTCCTCCCCGAGGGGGCGGGGCGGTGCGTGCCAGCAGCAGGCACCCCGAGGGTGCCGTGCCGACGCCGCAGCCCGAGGGGGAGCGAAGGAAGAAACGGCTCCGCAAAATGGGGGAGACCGAGCCATGCCGGGGGAGCCTCATCTCGCCCCCGAGGTGGTCGTTCAGCCGACCTCCCCGCAGGTTCGTTCCCGCGCCCACTGCGGCCGTATTCACACCTTCATCTCCCAAGGCGAGTTTTTACTCACCCGTATCTTTTTGTCTCTGGTTTTTCTTCTGCCTCAGCGAGATCCCGTCGCGCCCCCCACGCCATTCCAAGTCCGGTCGGTCCGAGGCCGAAGAGACGGCGACCGCGGAGGCCCGGAGGCTGACCGGCGGGAAGCCGCGGACCGCCTTCGGGAAGCCGAGGAGGCTGCCCAGGAGGCCGCCCGGGTTCGCCAGGCCGGGGAGGCCGCTCGGGAGGAGGCCAGACTCCGCCGGGCCGGGGAGTCCGCCTGGGTGGCAGAGGCGGCGCGTGCACGCCAGGCAGCCTGCCAAGCCCCCGACCCGACTCCGCCCGAGGCGACGACGACTTCCGAGGCCACCCACGACGAGGCCACGGGCATGCCGCTCGGGCCCGACGCCCCGGAGTCCGGCACGCCGATCGGTGGGACGAGCCAGCTTCGGGGGACGCCCCCGAGTCCGGCACGCCGATCGGTGGGCCGAGCCGCGCGGCACCCACACCGAGGCGGCTCTCCCCTCTGCCATCCGCTGCCCCACTGAGCGCGGAGCCCCTCCTGCAGGCCCTGGCCGCCGCGAACAGCACAGTGCTGGACGGGCTAAGTGCCCAGATGGAGGCCCTGCAGGCGGAGCGGGCGGAGCTCGACGCGGCGTGGGCGCGCGTCGAGGAGGGGCGGCGCTCGGTGGAGGCCATGGTGGAGGCGGGCCGCAAGGCACACCGCCGGCACGCCTCACAGCTCGAGGCCCGTCGTAGGGACCTGGCGGAGATCGCCAGGGAGGTGGAGGAGGAGCGGGAGACCGCCCTCATCGCCACCGCCGTGCTCGACGAGGCGCGGGACGACCTCCGCCTCCAATACGGGAGCCGGGCGGCGGAGCTAGAGGAGAAGCTCGACGCCGCCCGGGGAGTCCTTGACGCCGCCGCTGCCCGGGAACAGCGGGCGGCGGAGAACGAGGCGGCGTCCCGCCAGCGCGAAGAGGCCCTTGAGGCTCGCGTCACGGCGCTGGAGGAGCGCGCCCGCGCCCTGGACGAGAAGGAGGGCGCCCTGGCGGACCGCGAGGCCGCCGTCGCCACCCGGGAGGCAACGCTGGCGACGCACGAGGCCGCCTCCGCCGAAGAGGAGTCCGCACTCCGCCTCCGCGAGGACGCGCTCACCGAGCGGGGGTGAGCTCTCGAGGAGGCCGAGGCCGCGGCGCAGCGGCTGGCGGACATCCTGTTCCTCCGCGAGGCGGCGCGGGAGGAGCAGGCGCGCCGCAATCTGGAAGGCGCCCGCGCCGAGAGGGCCGCGCTGGACCAGCGGGCCGCTGAGCTCGAGGCGCGGGCGAAGGAGCTGGACGCGAGAGCGCACAGCGGCGGGGCGGCCGCGGGCCACGGCGACCTAGCCGCCCGCCTCGCAGCCGCCGAGCACACCGTCGCCGAGCTGCAGGGCGCGCTGGACTCGTCCACCGGGGAGGTCGAGGCCCTCCGCTTGGCGAGCGAGGTAGGGCCCGGCATGCTTCGGGACGCCGTCTCCCGTCTAGACCGCGCTGGGTGGCAGGCAGGCCTCTGGGGCGGGCGGTACGCGAAGTACGCCGCCAACCAGGGGGGCCTCGCCCAGCGCCTCTCGGAGATGGCCGGGGCCCTCGAACGGCTCCCCGAGGAGCTCGAGGAGACGATCACGTCATCCTCGAGGGACCTCGCCCGGGGGGCGGTGGAGCTCGTACTGGCGAGCTACCAGGCCAGGGACCCTGACTTCTCCCCGTGGGCAGCGCTGGAAGAGTTCCCCCTCGGAGTTCACCACGCCCCGGGGCACGGCTCGGTTATGGGCCCCATTTGGCGGTTTTAGCCGGCCCGGGCCACCGAGGGCAAGGTCAAGCACGAGCGTACTGATTCAAGCCAAGATTCTTCAAAAGGAAACGACGGCACAGACATAGTCCTCAGGAAATCGAAAGTGCCTTTATTGAAATACGGAAGAGAAAAAAGATAAGTATAAGCATGTGGTAGCCCCCGGCCAACCCTGCACGCCCGGGGGGTGCGGGGTTGGTCCGAGCCCGAGACATGACACCCGACCCCCATCAGGGGTAGAAGCGACGAAGATGCTCGATGTTCCACGGGTTAGGCAGCTCTGTGCCGTCGCCCGTGGCCAACCGAACCGAGCCCGGCCGGGGGACGCCGATCACTCGATACGGACCCTCCCACATTGGTGAGAGCTTGCTCAGTCCAGCACGCGTTTGGACGCGGCGTAGGATGAGGTCGTCGACGCAGAGTGATCGGGCCCGGACGTGGCGCTGTTGGTAGCGCCGCAGGCTCTGTTGGTAGCGCGTGGCTCGGAGGGCCGCGCGCCGCCTTCGCTCTTCCAGATAGTCGAGGTCGTCTCGACGAAGCTGATCTTGATCAGCCTCGCAATACATGGTGGCCCGAGGGGACCTCAGGGTGAGCTCAGATGGGAGGACCGCCTCCGCGCCGTAGACGAGGAAGAAAGGCGTTTCCCCGGTTGCTCGGCTTGGCGTGGTTCGGTTCGCCCAGAGCACCGCTGGCAGCTCCTCGATCCACGAGTCGCCGTGCTTCTTGAGGATGTTGAAGGTCTTGGTTTTGAGGCCCTTGAGGATTTCCGCGTTGGCGCGCTCCACCTGGCCGTTGCTTCTGGGGTGGGCGGGTGAGGCGAAGCAGAGCTTGATGCCCATGTCTTCGCAGTAGTCGCCGAAAAGCTCACTAGTGAACTGGGTGCCGTTATCCGTAATGATACGGTTAGGCACCCCGAACCGAGCAGTGATGCCCCTGATGAATTTAAGCGCGGAGTGCTTATCGATCTTGATGACCGGATAAGCCTCGGGCCACTTAGTGAACTTGTCGACAGCGACATACAGATACTCGAACCCGCCCGGGGCCCGCCTGAACGGTCCCAGGATATCGAGCCCCCAGACAGCAAACGGCCACGAAAGAGGTATGGTCTGCAGGGCCTGGGCCGGCTGATGGGTTTGCTTGGCGTGGAACTGGCACGCCCTGCACCGCCGGACCAGGTCGACCGCATCGTTGAGAGCCGTCGGCCAATAGAAACCCTGGCGAAAGGCCTTGCCAACCAAGGTGCGCGAGGCGGAGTGGGCTCCGCACTCGCCTTCATGGACATCGGCGAGAAGCTCGACGCCTTGTTCCCGAGGAATGCACTTCAGGAGGACTCCGTTAGCCCCGCGCCGATAGAGGGTCCCTTCCACCAGCACGTAGCGCTTGGAGATGCGACGGACGCGTTCACTCCCTTCGCGGTCCTCGGGTAGAGTCTTATCTGCGAGATACGCCTGGATCTCAGTGATCCAAGCAATCAATCTAGGGGAGCTGGGAGCGCTCCCCTCGGGTCCCGAGGCCTGGACTCCGACGGGCCTCGGGGGCCGTTCAGGCGCGTCCGTCTCCCCTAGGGGGTCGGGTCGCGCCGACGGCTGGGCAAGCCTTTCTTCAAAGGCGCCCGGTGGGGTCTGGGCTCGCGAGGAAGCGAGCCTTGAGAGTTCGTCGGCGACCGCGTTATCCCGCCTGGGCACGTGCCGAAGCTCTATCCCGTCGAAATGGCGCTCCATACGCCGCACCTGGCGGACGTAGGCGTCCATCTGCGGGTCAGAGCACTGGTACTCCTTACGGACCTGGTTAACGACCAACTGGGAGTCGCCTAACACCAGGAGGCGGCGGATCCCCAGTCCAGCCGCCACTCTGAGTCCCGCAAGGAGTCCCTCGTACTCCGCCATATTGTTGGTCGCCCGAAAGTCGAGGCGGACCAGGTATCTGAGGACGTCTCCGCTCGGCGAGGTCAAAGTGACCCCCGCACCGGCGCCCTGAAGAGACAGGGAGCCGTCGAACTGCATCACCCAGTAGGCGGTGTGAGGCAGCTGCGAGGGGCCCGGGCTGGCCTCGGGGGCGGAGACGGGCTCGGGAGCTGGGGTCCACTCCGCCACAAAGTCGGCGAGGGCCTGGCTCTTGATCGCGTGGCGTGGTTCAAAGCGCAAATCGAATTCAGAGAGTTCGATTGCCCATCTCACCACCCGTCCAGTACCCTCTCGGTTATGCAAGATTTGGCCGAGGGGGTAAGACGTAACCACCGTGACCCGATGCGCCTGGAAATAATGGCGCAACTTCCTCGAAGCCATCAGAATAGCGTAAAGCATCTTCTGGGCCTGAGGGTATCGGGTCTTGGCGTCCCGGAGGGCCTCGCTAACGAAGTAGACGGGCCGCTGCACCTTTCGGCGGGGCCTATCCTCTTTGCCAGGGGCCGCGTCTCCAGGGCGCTCTTCGTCCGAGAGGCCGTGCGGGGCGCACTCGGCTTCTGTGCCGACGACCTCGGGGTCAGAGGGCGACAGGCGCGGCCTTCCCGCAGTGGCCCCGGGGCCATCCTGGGGGTCGGGGGCGCCTGGCACCGTCAGACAAGCAGGCGGAGGGCCAGCTCCGGCCGTCGGGGGCCTTAGGCCGCCGTTCGGCTCGGGGGCCTCTCCTCCCTGCTCTCTCCCGGGTCGAGCCGACACAGGGTGGGGGGGCGCGGAGTGAGGGTTGTCCTCGTCACGCTCCACGACCAACGCCGCGCTGACCACCTGCGGGGTTGCCGCCAGGTAGAGTAGCAACGGCTCATCTGGCTCCGGGGCGACCAGGACTGGGGGAGAACTGAGGTACGCCTTCAACTGAGTGAAGGCGCGCTCAGCCTCCTCCGTCCAGGTAAACGGCCCGGAGCGCTTGAGGAGCTTAAATAGGGGTAGCGCCTTCTCTCCCAGCCTCGATATGAACCGACTTAGGGCGGCCATGCAGCCGGTGACGCACTGCACGTCCCTAAGCTTGCTGGGGGGGCGCATCCGCTCTATAGCTCGTATCTTCTCGGGGTTGGCCTCGATGCCTCGGGCAGAGATCAAGAACCCGAGAAGTTTGCCCGCAGGCACGCCGAACACGCACTTATCGGGGTTCAGCTTTATGCGGGCGGAGCGGAGACTTTCGAAAGTTTCCGCTAAATCCGAGAGCAAGGTCTCTTGGTTGCGTGTCTTCACAACCAAGTCATCAACATAGGCCTCAACATTGCGTCCTATCTGGCTACCCAAGGAAATTCGAGTAGTACGCTGAAAAGTAGGACCTGCATTCTTTAACCCGAAAGGCATTGTCGTATAACAATAGGTTCCTATGGGGGTAATGAATGCAGTTTTCTCCTCATCCTCCCTAGCCATGCGAATCTGATGATAACCAGAGTATGCATCTAGAAAACACAAAAGGTCGCACCCCGCGGTGGAGTCGACAATCTGATCTATGCGTGGCAGGGGGTAAGGGTCCTTAGGACATGCCTTGTTGAGGTCGGTGTAGTCGATGCACATCCGAAGCTTGCCGTTCGCCTTGGGGACGACGACCGGGTTCGCCAGCCACTCCGGATGGATGACCTCACGGATGAATCCGGCCTCCAGAAGTCGCGCCACCTCCTCGCGGATGAAGGCTTGACGTTCCGGGGCCTGCCGCCGCACTTTCTGCCGGACCGGCCTTGCGCCCGGCCGCACGGCGAGACGATGCTCAATCACCTCCCTGGGGACCCCGGGCATGTCCGCCGGTCTCCAGGCGAAGACGTCGGCGTTTGCCCGCAGGAAGGAGACGAGCGCGTCTTCCTATTTGTCGTCCAAAAGACCACCGATCCGGGTGGTCTCGGACGGGCCGTCGCCCAGGGCAACCTCCTTGACCGGGACCTCGTCGCTCGTGACCATCCGCTGCCTTGGGGCGGGCGGGACGGAGGTGCTGGGCCTCTCGTCGCCGTCCGCGGGCTTGGATGCCGCGGCGAGGTGGTCCGCGCGCTGCTCCATACAAGCAAGCGCGACCTTGAGGTCGCCATGGACGGTGATGGGGCCACCGGGGCCCGGCATCTTCATCTGGAGATAGGCGTAGTGGACCGCCGCCATGAACTTCACCAACGCGGGCCTCCCCAGGACCGCGTTGTAGGGCAGACTGAGGTCCGCCACATCGAAGTCCACCCGCTCCGTGCGGAAGTTGGCGGAACCACCGAAGGTGACCGGGAGGTCGATATGACCCAGCGGCCAGGTGTGCCCCGGCGTCACGCCGATGATCGGCTGGGACGGTCGGAGCACCATCCCCGGGGCCTTGATGGCATCAAAGGCTGCGGGGGAAAGGATGTTGAGGGCTGCACCCCCGTCCACGAGGACACGCCCCAACTTCACGTTGCAAACGGTGGGGGAAACCACCATCGCGATCTGTCCTCCCCGGGCAACGCACGGCGGGTGGTCGGTCTGGTCGAAGGTGAGGGCAACCTCCGACCACCGCGCCCGCCGCGTCGCCTCATGGGTAGGGGCCGCGGCCAGAAGCTCACGCTTCATGGCCTTGAGGCTCCGGCGAGAAGCGTGAGCACACGCTCCCCCATCGACGGTGGCGACGGTGGCCTCAGGCTCCTGAAACCCCAGGTCATCGTCGCCATCGTCGACGTCCTCGGCGGGGGCCTTCTGCTTGGCCTCACCTCGCCGGTTGCCGGCGGGAGCCGCCGGGGCCCTGCCCTCACGGCGCTCCTGCCTCTTCTCCTCCTCCCACTTCCTCGTCCGCTCGGCCAAACTTTTGACCGCGCGGCAGTCCGCGAGGTCGTGGAGGGAGGTGTTGTGCACGGTGCACCACTTGCCGGTCGGACGCTCCTTGCTGGGAACGCCGGCCTCCTTCTTTTTGTCGCCCGCAGGCCTCCCCTTTCGGGGGGCCCGCGAAGCGCCCTCGACGGCGAGGACATGACCCTCGTCGTCGGAACGGGCCGACCTCTTCTTCCTCCTCCTGTCCCGTCGCCCTGACCGAGCGGCGGACCCGGGGGCGGCCGGAGCTGCCACGCCAGAACCGGAGGAGTTCCAGGTCCAGGCCTCCTCCTTGCGGGCCACACGGTCCGCGAGCTCAAAAAGCTGCGCGGTGGTCTGGGGCTCCTTGGAGGCGATCTTCTCGAGCATGCGGTTGTGCCGCACGCCCCCCCTGAACGCGTAGATCACCGCGTGTGCGGGGATGCATGGTATGGTGTTGCGGACTTGACAGAACCGCTGAATGTACGAGCGAAGAGACTCATCGTCCCTTCGCTGTACCGCGTGCAAGTCCGCCTCTTCGCCTGGGCGCGGATACGTGCCCTGAAAGTTCGTGGTGAACTGCTGGCACAAATCCTCCCAAGAGTGGACCGACGCAGGTGGCAAGTTCATTAGCCAACCCCGCGCCTGACCCTTCAGGGCCATGGGGAAGAAATTCGCCATGACCCTGTCGTCACCCCCCGCGGCCTCGATCCCGGTCGTGTAGATCTGGAGAAACTCGGCGGGGTTGACGCTTCCGTCGTATTTTTCGGTGATGGTGGGCCGGAACCTTGGGGGCCAACGGACGTTCCGAAGGCTCGCCACAAAGGCTCGACAGCCGGCACCGCCGACCGGGGACACGGGGGGCCGGCCCCCGTGACCGGACCGAAGTGGCGCTCCGGACGAGGAAGCGCCCTCCGTTGCGTGGGCGGCGCGACGAGCGTCGCGCCGGCGCTCGATATCGAGCCGGGCATCCGGCCCCCCACGCACATCTTCTTGGGTCGGAGGCGTTGACGAGGGAACGGCGGACGAGCGGCGTGTAACGGCCGTCGTTCGCCGCGCCCTCCGCCTCGACGACATGGAGCCGGCGGCGGCAGCGCCAGAGGCCCCGGCGGCGGAGGACCGCCCGCCGGCGCCTAGGCGCTGCTGCGCCGTCATGACCAAGTCGGCCACGTCATCCAGCCAACGTCGGGCTGGAGTCTCTGGATCGGGGACGACGGGCGGGTGACGCAGGAGCGCGCCCGCGGCCTGGAGCGCGCCCTGGGGCGTGCCGCCATCGCCGTAGACGAGGCGGCGACGCGTCCCGTCTCGCCGTCCTCCCCCGTCACCCGCGAGCGGCGAGGTCGCGGATCCTTCGACCTCCTCGAGCGCCTTCCCTCGCCCAAGACTTCGGCGAGAGGGGGACGGCGGGGTGCGAGCCCGACGGCGCGGGTTCTGCTCCCTGTCGTCACCGCTAGCGCTCGGAGAGAGGCTGTGCGCCACTGCCCGCTCGGCCATGGGGCTGAGCGAGCGAAACTTGGCACACACGAAAGATGATGAGGGCTTAGAAAGACACACGCGCCCCCTACCTGGCGCGCCAGATGACGGAGCGTGAAACTCCTCACCGGGAGACCGCGCGGGCCCCCCTTTGCCGGTTCGGCCGGGGGCGCTAAGTGAGGTTCTTCGCCCTCGATCTAAAGAATGTCAGCGAGAGAGGAAACGCGCAAGACGCGGGCGACGTAGACAGGTTCGGGCCGCTGAGAAGCGTAACACCCTACTCCTGTGTTCTGGTGGATCTGAGGGTCTCCAACAATACAAAGGGAATTCTTTCTCTCCAACGTATCCGCCGGAGTCCTCCCTTTCCTAGGCCTGGGCCTCCTTTTATCCGATCAGGGGTCACCACATGGGCCTCAAGTTGCCTAAGAAAAGAAACATTCTTTTTACAATCAGGGCTAGTCTACAGCCGGAAGTGACTTCTGACAAGCATGGTGCACGCCTTCTGCCCCGCTCGCCAGCTCTCCCGGTGGACGCCCGTTTCAACCTTCATTCAATGGCCGGCGACTTCCTTGCCACGCCTGCGCTGAAATCTGGATTGGATCTGACCGGGGCTGACATACCAACTCCAGGAGTTAGCACGCCGGCTCCGGCTAGGGACGAGAGCCAGGAGGCTCTCATCATTCCGACGGGACGGGGCGAGGCGTGCCATCGGCCGCCTGTCGCCACCTAACCCGCGATCTGACCGGTCTGTGACCGGTCACACACCGCGACCGGTCACGGACCGGATAAGCGTGCGCTGCGCCGCATTAAATGCGGCGTGGTGCGCTCGCCTGATCCGCTATAAATGCGGTTAGGTGAGCCCTGCTGTGCTCACCTAACCCGCACACGTGGCGCCAAAATCACAGGGGGTCGGGGCGCCCCAGCCCTCGGGGCCGAAACGGGAGCGGCCCGACCCCTCGGGGAGACAGAGGAAGGGGTGGCCACGTCACCCTCGGGCCCGACCCCCCCGAGGGGGTCGGGACACGTGGAGGACCGCGGCTACCCAAGCCTCTAGTCATGACACCCCCGGTCCCATGTCACCGACAGTAGCCCCCGGCGTTATGCCAGGGCGACCGCCCCCCTCGAGGGAAGCGCTCGGGCGTGACGCCACTCCTTAGGCCCGGTGACGGATGGGGCCGGTCCCTACAGGCGGACAGGAACCCAACGGTCGCGAATCGCGCGCATCGGCAAGAGAAAACCGACCGACGATAATGAGCGGCCTCTTCAAGACCGCTGCATTACTCGAGCAGCGCGGGAATCGGGACGTGCCGGTTCGTTTCGCCTGGGGATATGATGATGGCGTTTTTCACGGTCGGCGAGCGCAGTTAATGCGCGCATTATCTGCCCCATTTCAACCGCCACGTCCGCACGTCTGCCGCGTGCGCCGCAAACGGGCGAGTGGGGTTAGTGGAGGCGTGGGAGCGAGAAACGAGGGGGCGAGGTAGTGGGCGCGGGAAGCGAGGAGCCGGGCATAGCGTTGGCAAGGGTATAAAGACGCCGAGGAAGGGATTCGTTTCCTTCCTCTCTCCATTTTTCCCTTTGCCTTCGCCACTCGTGCCCTAGCTCTTCGTTTCCTGTGCCCTACTCTTGCCACACGCGCTCGCTCTCAAGCTCCTCCTCCGCCGGCGCCATGGCACGGGGCTCCGCACCGCTCGACGGTAGCGTGCTGCCGCCTTCCCGCATTACAAGCGAGAGGCAGGCCGGGCTGCCGCGCCGATTCATGCCGGAATCTGCCACCGGCCGGGTGGTGGTCACGCTGGGCGAGGGACGCCCGGCGCCAGACTACCCGGGGCGGTCCGTCTTCTTCCTCTCTTTCGCAATGGCGGGGCTGGTCCCGCCATTCTCTATTTTCTTCATGGATATTCTGGAGTTTTATGATCTCCAGATGGCGCACCTCACCCCCAACGCGATAATGACGTTGGCCATCTTCGCACACCTGTGCGAGATGTTTATCGGGGTGCGCCCATCTCTCCGGCTGTTCCGGTGGTTCTTCACCGTGCAGCCGGTGTCGCCGCCGACGGCAGTCGGTGGCTGCTACTTCCAGCCGCGGGGGCAGGTGCTGAACCGCTACATTCCCTGCGTCCTCCGCAAGAAGTGGGACGACTGGAAGAGCGACTGGTTCTACACCCCCCTCGCCGACGAAGCGCGCCTCCGACTCCCGAGCCAGCCCCCGGCGCAGGCCTCCAGCTGGCGGGCGGCGGTGGATCTGGGGGACGGCTACGACGCCGTTCTTGACCGCCTGGCGGGTCTGCGATCCCAAGGGCTCACGGGGGCCATGGTGTTCGGCGACTACCTTCGTCGCCGGATCGCGCCGCTCCAGCGGCGCGCCCGAGGCGCCTGGGAGTACACCGGGCCCGAGGACCACGTGAGGACCCACCTGGGGCGAAAATGGGACTGGGACCCCGAGGACTTCAGGATGGTGGTCCAACGGGTGCTGAATCTCAGCTCCGTGGAGGCATCCCTCATCCCCCAAGGGGTCCTCCCCCTCTGCTGCGACCCAGAGCGCGCCAACATCCTGGCCATCATGCAGGTGGTCGGGGCGTCGGGGGAACGGGCCCCCCGAGGCCACGATGGCGCGGGCGGGAGCCGCAGGGGGGAACAATCTACCCCGGGAGGGGGTCGTGCTTCTGGGCCCCGCGACGGGGGCCCGGGGGGCAGCCGCCCCGCCGACGCCAGGGGGAAGAGGAAGCAGGGAGGTACTCCTCCCCCATCTCCTCCCCGAGGGGGCGGGGCGGTGCGTGCCAGCAGCAGGCGCCCCGAGGGTGCCGTGCCGACGCCGCAGCCCGAGGGGGAGCGAAGGAAGAAACGGCTCCGCAAAATGGGGGAGACCGAGCCATGCCGGGGGAGCCTCATCTCGCCCCCGAGGTGGTCGTTCAGCCGACCTCCCCGCAGGTTCGTTCCCGCGCCCACTGCGGCCGTATTCACACCTTCATCTCCCAAGGCGAGTTTTTACTCACCCGTTTCTTTTTGTCTCTGGTTTTTCTTCTGCCTCAGCGAGATCCCGTCGCGCCCCCCACGCCATTCCAAGTCCGGTCGGTCCGAGGCCGAAGAGACGGCGACCGCGGAGGCCCGAAGGCTGACCGGCGGGAAGCCGCGGACCCCTCGGGGAGACAAAGGGAGGGGCGGCCACGTCACCCTCGGGGCCGACCCCCCTGAGGGGGTCGGGCCAAGTGGGTGACCGCGACTGCTCAAGCCTCTAGTCTTGAAACCCCCGGTCCCATGTCACCGACACCCTCCAAGATGCGCTCGAGCACTTCGCGTTCGACAACATCTACCGCGTCGCCTTCGACCACAACCCCAGGCAGTTCCCGGACGGCGGTGATGACAAAGTTTGCGCTTGCGCAGAGGTCGACGACGGCTACACCGCCAGCGACAGGTTTTGGAGGGTGAAGAAGGTGCTCAACCTGGGGTCCGAGCGACGGCTGCGCGATTGCGTCACCATCGTCCACGACTTCGCTGACCGAATCATCCGGTACGATGGAGGAGATCCACCGCCGGTGCCAACCTTTGCCCCGCTGCTTTGCACAACCTCTGTCCCTTGTTTCCCCCAACCCCAAGTATCTCTGCCGTTGGCGCCACTCTCCACTGGTGTTGTAGCTCTATTATCCTCTCCGATGGCGGTGACTGCCCTACCCCAGCTTGACAACCTGCCTCCTCCTATGGCTCCGATGTCGCCATCAGTGTCGGCCCACCCAACTTCCACCACGGGTGAGTCGAGGACGCGACGGAGGAGGAGAAATAATGGATGCCTCGACCTCGACCTCCCTAGGTCTAGCCAGCCGTCACCCCTCTACTGCCACCCAGCCATCGCTGCTCCCCTCGTTGTCCCGTCGCCACCGTCGTGTAGAAGAGGAACGCTCCAAGGAAGGAGGGGCCTAAGGGGAAGAGGAAGGAGAGAGACATAAGAGGAAGAGGGAGATGACGTGTGGGCCCCACATGCTGAGTCAGCGGGATAGACCGGGTCAAAGCGTCACGTCAACGATACCACCCTCCAAAACCGCTGAGGGAGTCAAATTGCACCGGTTTCAATAGTTGAGGAGTCAAGATATCTGGTATTATGGTTCAGGGATACAAATTAGCTTGGAGCTACATTTGAGGGAGTCAAGTGGACTTATTCCTTTCAGGTACATTGCTGGTGCTGGGCTAAAGGCTCGATAAGAGGAGGATTAGGAGATGTAAATAGGAGTAAGTTCATTTTAGGTCCCTCAATTTGACCTCGAGTCTAAAATTCATCCCTGAACCGAAATACCAGATATAACGTGTCCTTCAACTCTTGAAACCGGTGCAAAATTGGTCCCAAGGTTGTTTGGATGGCAGTTTTGGCTGACGTGGTGTCTATGTGACTAGTTTGACTAAGTCCTTGTCCCAAGTGACGTTGATGTGTCACTTGCAATTATAAAAAAATAATGGGACCCACATGTTAATGAGTATTCGATTAAAAATAAAAAATTACAATGGGTCCCACTTTTTTTCTTTCTTTTTCCTCCTTTCTTGCTTCTTCTCCTTTGTGGCAGGTCATTGGGGCAGATGCTGACACGGTGAGGCAGCCGGTTGCAATGACGGCAGGGAGCGGCGGCACCAGAAGGGATCACCGAGGCAAATGACGGCGTGGTGAGGCGGCCGGTCACAGCGGCAAAGGAGAGGCAGCACAGGAGAGGTGCAACTTTTACATCTGTAAATAAGCCCAACAACATACAGTCCATTTGAAGTATGCGGATTTGTTAGATAGTTTTTTTTTCAAACGCGCAAAAGCTTTGCATGTCAATATATTAGAAAAATCATTTATTACAATAGTAACACCCTGCAGCGGTCACGGTGGGGTTTTCCTGAGAGAGATAACTAGGTAACTGGAACTAAAACTGACTAAAGGGGACCCTGACGAAAAGGAACCGAAATGAAAGAAAGGGAACGGGAGGAAGGAAACCCTACTCTCTCAACAAAACTCCTAGCCGTGGCTAGAAAGCTTGGGACCAAAGACGCCCCTCTTGGACTATTCGCTCGACCATCGTGGGCACTTGGGAAAGCATGTCATCAAAGACCCAGGCATTCCGCTCCAACCATAGATGATAGGTAACGAGTAGCAAAACAGTGTCAAAGTCTTTTTGGCATTGCAACGACAACTGATTCCATGATTGTGGCCACTAGTCCTCGAGCGTGGAGTGGCGGCAAGGCGAGAGGCCGCCCATGCCAACCCTAGTCAACAAGTTGAATCATACTTGATGTGCGAAAACACAATCCAATAGAAGATGTTTGGCAGTTTTTGGCTCCTGCGCGCAGAGCGGGCACCAAGTGTGGCTAAGGACTTGTTAGACAGTGATTGTCAGTGACATGGGACCGGGGGTATCATGACTAGAGGCTTGAGCAGTCGCGGTCACCCACGTGGCCCGACCCCCTCGGGGGGGTCGGGCCCGAGGGTGACGTGGCCGCCCCTCCCTCTGTCTCCCCGAGGGGTCGGGCCGCTCCCGTTTCGGCCCCGAGGGCTAGGGCGCCCCGACCCCCTGTGATTTTGGCGCCACGTGTGCGGGTTAGGTGAGCACAGCAGGGCTCACCTAACCGCATTTATAGCGGATCAGACGAGCACGCCACGCCGCATTTAATGCGACGCAGCGCACGCTTATCCGGTCCATGACCGGTCGCGGTGTGTGACCGGTCACAGACCGGTCAGATCGCGGGTTAGGTGGCGACAGGCGGCCTGTGGCACGCCTCGCCCCGTCTCGTCAGAATGATGAGGGCCTCCTGGCTCTCATCCCTAGCCGGAGCCGGCATGCTAACTCCTGGAGTTGGTATGTCAGACCCGGTCAGATCCATTCCAGACTTCAGCGCAAGCGTGGCAAGGAAGTCGCTTGCCGTTTAATGAAAGTTGAAACGGGCGTCCACCGGGAGAGCTGGCGAGCGGGGCAGGAGGCGTGCACCGTGCCTGTCAGAGGTCACTTCCGGCTGTAGACTAGCCCTCATTGTAAAAAGAATGTTTCTTTTCTTAGGCAGCTTGAGGCCCATGTGGTGACCCCTTGCCAGATAAAAGGAGGCCCAGGCCTAGGAAAGGAGAGGGAGGACTCCGACGATACGCCTGGAGACCGAACTCTCTTTGTATTGTTGGAGACCCTCAGATCCACAGAACACAGGAGTAGGGTGTTACGCTTCTCAGCGGCCCGAACCTGTCTACGTCGCCCGCGTCTTGTGCGTTTCCTCTCTCGCTGACGTTCCTCAGATCGAGGGCGAAGAACCTCACTTAGCGCCCCCGGCCGAACGGCAAAGGGGGGCCCGCGCGGTCTCCCGGTGAGGAGCCCCTTGCTCCGTCAGTGATTGTTTAGGTTTGTTAACATGAATAATTAGTACAAGTTCAAAAAAAACATGAAGAATTTTAGTACTATTTATATATACTTCCTCCAGTTAAACTTATTTTACATGGGGAGAATTGAGTTTAGCTCTCGCGGAAGTTTTTTTGCCGCGCGAGAAGTGGAAATGAGTGGAGGTCACACGTCACAGCCTTGCCTCACCACTCGGGGCTTGGACAAGGGAGAGGTGGGGCATTGTCACGCCCCAAACTGGCCCCGGGCGGAGACCAGGATAGAGCGGTCCAGATTGACCTGTATGCCTGTACCAGTCCCAGGAAATAGCGCTGGTACAACAGGAAGACTGAATATCACAACCACAGCGGTCTCTTTATTTAAGAGTAGAAGTACAACCAGGGTTGGAACTGCGGACAGAACCCGAGTTCACAACAGCATTACAAAAAGGCGGAAGCGGAAAGCGGCGACTGGCCCTAAGCCACAAGCAAAGCCTTGGGGAAGGCCGAAACCCTACTACTGCTCGAAGTCTGCTTGCTCCTGGAAGAACTCTTCGTCAGCAGGGTCCACCTCTTCGTCTTCGAGAACTGGGGGGGGGTTTAATTATATAGAGCAAGGGTGAGTACAGGAGTACTCAGCAAGTCAGGGGAATAAGTGTTTAATGCAAGCTTCAAGGGAAAGCCAGTTATTTTTCACAATTGATTTTAGTTCAAGCCTTTCAGAAAATCTAAGTGAGTGCTTCTCGACGGCACGGACGAGAAAGTGCGTCTCATCCGGCCGGAGCAGTGAAATTGTATCGATTGATTCTTGTCGGCACGAGAGGCTCCCTGCCAATCGTTCACCGACCCGGCTGCACCAACAGCCACAACCACACACCCGGTACGAGAGGCTCCCTGCCAATCGTCACCAACTCCGGCTGCTTCAACAGCCACAAGTCAACACACCGGTACGAGAGGCTCCCTGCCAATCGTCACCAACTCCGGCTGCTTCAACAGCCACAAGTCAACACATCGGTACGAGAGGCTCCCTGCCAATCGTCACCGACTCCGGCTGCTTCAACAGCCTTAAACCAAGCACGGAACGGAAAACCTCACACCAACAGCAGTTCACAAGGTGTTCAAATAAAACTACGCTAAGGAATCACCTCACATCCGCCCATGACCGTGGGCACGGCTGTTCGAACAGTTGTTAACCTCTGCAGAGGGGGTACACTTTACCCACACGACGTTACTAACCCCGAATCACCCAGCCCGCGACCCTCGGTCACGTCTGGCGACCTTAAGGCTTTCACGACAAGGCATTTCGAAAGCCGACTCAGGGTCATCCTATGCCAACGGGAGGGGTCCCACGGACCAACACCAGGTTAGGTCCCAGACCATACTGTGCCAGGAAGCCCAGGGGTCCTCCCCGACACCACCCCGGCGAATCCACTTGTCCCTTGGCATCAAGATTTCCCTGGCCTAGCTAATTACTCAGCCAGGGGCGTCCCATATCACCCATGTGGTCGTACTTGACATATGCTTGGATGTAATTCCCAAGGAATCGGTCCTTAGAGCGAGAACGGGCAGACCGTACCTCCAGTACGTCTCCCGTACCGCGAGTTTTAGAAACTCACTTTAGTTTTCAAGGCACCGACCCAAGTGTCGGGTTTTCCAAGCATTTTGTAAACTCAAGTTTTACCCAGGTGATCAATTTTAAAGTTTGAGGGGAGTCCCGGTATTCGTACACGGGGTACGGATACCGAGGCACCACCTGAGGGGTGACAAGGGTGTTAGGGTATTCAATAATCAAGGAAGGTGAATGCAGCAAATGGGTAGGGCCTGCCGGTTGTATTGCAAACCGAGGCCGAGTGCCAAGTGTAACCTAAGTATGCATAGCTTGCGAAATTAAAATACTTAATTTAAATTATAGGTTCAATTGATCAAAGGTGACTTGCCTTGCTCGAGATCTTGAGCTTCTTCCTCGAAATCCGCGCACTGCGGGTCTTCGGGCTCCGAGACTACACGCGAAACGAGACGACTCAACAAAGCGATAAAAAGAAGCCCTATTAAAGACCACTAAGCGTGCCATTGGATAGATCTCGATTTTACGGATTTACAGGAGGTGGAACGGAGTCAAACGGACGAACGGTTGAAAAGATATGAATTTCCGAAGATTAAAGGATTTTCTGGATTAAAGAAAAGGAATTAATAATTACTTAATAATTCCCTGGAAAAGAAAACGAAGGAGGGATGAAAACTAGACTTTATTTTGGGCGGCTAAGGGCAGCCCAAATGATTTGAATGGGCGCGGCCTAAACAATTGGGCCGGCGGCCCGAAGGGATCGGCTCGTGGCCGATCGGCGCGCGGGGGGGTGGAATGGCCGATGGGCCGAAGGGAAAGGAGCGGCCGATGGCGGGAGGCCGATGGCCGAAAAGGCGCCGATGGACCGGCCGATGGCCCAAAAGAGTTGGCCCACGGCCGATCGGTGCGCGGGGGTTGGCCGATGGGCCTAGCGGCCGATGCAGGCCTGGCGGCCGAAGCCGACGACGGGAGCCGACGGGAAGAAAATCGGTCGAACCGACGGCGGGAGCCGACGGAAAGGAGAAAATCGGCCGAAGTCGATGGACGGCGGATTAAGACGACGACCGACGACGGGGGCTCGGTCCGAGCGGCGGCGGCGGCGGCGTGCTCCGGCGAGGGCGGCGAGTCGGAGGGGGCGGACGGCGTCGGTAGGCGCCGGTGGAGAGAGATGAGAGAGAGAGGACGAGTCCACGGCTCGGATCGGAGCGGGATGCGACGGCGGCGGTTTGAGACGACAGCCGACGCCGACGGGGGAGAAACGAAAAAGGGTAACGGCGCCGGGGCGGGGAGAAGGCGAGCGACGGTGACCACGGCGGTGGCCGGAGAGGGGTTCTACGGTTGGCTAGCGGCCTAAACCGACGAAGGGAAAAAGAGAGGGGGAGAGGAGAGGAGGTTTACCGCGGCGGGGCGGCAAGCCGGGAAGGAGGCCGACGGCGCGGGCGCGGCACGGCTCCGGGCCGGGGAAGGGGGCGGCGGAGATGGCGCCCGGAGCTCCTTCGGGCGCCCTCGGCTGCGGCGGCGGCGGACGGCAAGGACGGCGGCGGCAGCGAGGCAGAGTGGAGCGGGCTCGGGTGGAAACGGCAATGGCGGCCCGGCGGAGAGGGGATTTGTAGGGGGGGTTAGGTCGGTTTGGTCGGGGGAAAAGAGGCGGTTCGCGGAGGTCGGTTTGGGGCGCGGAGAGGGGACCGGCGCACTCCGGCGCTAGCGGCCAACGGCGGCAGTGGTGACGCCGGTCGGTCGGGAAAAAGGGGGAAAAGAGGAAGAGAAAGGAGGCTTGCCTCCTAGCCGATTTGGGTAAGGGCGCGCGCGCGGGGAGAGAGAGCGCGGACCGGCTCGGGCGCGGACCGAGCCGAGCGGCCTGGCGCGGCCCAGCGGGGGAGAAGGCGAGGCCAAAGGGGTTGGGCCGGCGGCGGCCCGAGAAGGAGAGGAGAAGGAGGGAGCAGGCCGAGAGGGGCTGGGGGCTGGGCCGGCAGCGGCCCGAGGGGAAGGAGAGGGAAGTAGGCCGGGAAAAAAGGGGGGGGGACAGCCCGGGTCAAGGGACGTGAACCAGACTTTTTCTGAGGGTTTGGTTTTGGAAGGATTAGGGCTCGGATTCGAAATCCGATTTCGCGGTTTTCTCCGGGATTGAACTGAGAGGGGAAACACGAGACCTTGGCACACAACAAGACTCAACCGAAGAGCAAATTTTCACAATTAGGGTTTTTAGCAGATTAGTTTTCCCGCTAACGCCGCGACGAAACGGGCGTTACAAACCAACCCCCCTAACAAGAATCTCGTCCCCGAGATTCAGCACCTAAGGGAGCAGCTCCGGGAACTGGGCACGGAGAAGATCTTCGCGTTCCCAAGTTGCTTCATCCTCTGAGTGGTTGCTCCACTGCACCTTGTAGAACTTAGCGGTCTTTCTTCGAGTCTGACGTTCAGCCTCTTCAAGAACTCTGATGGGTTTCTCTTTGTATGTCAGGTTCTTCTCCAGTTCTATACTTCCCAAGGGAACTTGTTCCTCTGTAACACGAAGACATTTCTTTAACTGGGACACATGGAACACATTGTGCACATCTGTCAGTCCTTTTGGCAGCTCAAGCTGGTAGGCAACTTCGCCACGTCTGGCGGTGATGAGGTAGGGTCCGATGTAGCAAGGGGCTAACTTGCCGGACATCCCAAACCTCTTTAGACCACGGAGTGGAGACACTCGTAGGTACACGTGATCTCCTACTGCAAACTCGAGATCACGTCTCCGATTATCTGCATAGCTTTGAGCTCCTTCGGGCGCCCTCGGCTGCGGCGGCGGCGGACGGCAAGGACGGCGGCGGCAGCGAGGCAGAGTGGAGCGGGCTCGGGTGGAAACGGCAATGGCGGCCCGGCGGAGAGGGGATTTGTAGGGGGGGTTAGGTCGGTTTGGTCGGGGGAAAAGAGGCGGTTCGCGGAGGTCGGTTTGGGGCGCGGAGAGGGGACCGGCGCACTCCGGCGCTAGCGGCCAACGGCGGCAGTGGTGACGCCGGCCGGTCGGGAAAAAGGGGGAAAAGAGGAAGAGAAAGGAGGCTTGCCTCCTAGCCGATTTGGGTAAGGGCGCGCGCGCGGGGAGAGAGAGCGCGGACCGGCTCGGGCGCGGACCGAGCCGAGCGGCCTGGCGCGGCCCAGCGGGGGAGAAGGCGAGGCCAAAGGGGTTGGGCCGGCGGCGGCCCGAGAAGGAGAGGAGAAGGAGGGAGCAGGCCGAGAGGGGCTGGGGGCTGGGCCGGCAGCGGCCCGAGGGGAAGGAGAGGGAAGTAGGCCGGGAAAAAAGGGGGGGGACAGCCCGGGTCAAGGGAGGTGAACCAGACTTTTTCTGAGGGTTTGGTTTTGGAAGGATTAGGGCTCGGATTCGAAATCCGATTTCGCGGTTTTCTCCGGGATTGAACTGAGAGGGGAAACACGAGACCTTGGCACACAACAAGACTCAACCGAAGAGCAAATTTTCACAATTAGGGTTTTTAGCAGATTAGTTTTCCCGCTAACGCCGCGACGAAACGGGCGTTACAGGCATGGGGGCCCGTCTTTGGTTTTGAGTTGGGCCATGGGCCCAAAAGGCAAAAAATGGTCCATATGTTGTTGGCCATATTGGGCCGAGTTGTGAGATGGGCCACCGCATTTCAATTAGGAAACCGTCCATTTTATGTCCCTCAAATATAAGTCGAGTTTGATTCGTATCTCTCAACCACAAAAATTAGATATCANGATCACGTCTCCGATTATCTGCATAGCTTTTCTGTCGGGTCTGAGCTGTTTTCAGGCGGTCCGAATCAACTTGACTTGCTGTTCAGCTTCCTTTAGCACGTCAGGTCCAAACACTTGCGCTTCGCCTACCTCGTTCCAACACAACGGGGTGCGACACTTTCGTCCAAAAGGGCTTCATTTGGGGACATCTGGATACTGGATTGGTAACTGTTGTTGTAGGAGAACTCAGCGTAAGGGAGACAACGATCCCATGTGCCTTCGAAGTCCAAGGCACACGCTCGAAGCATGTCCTCCAGGATCTGGTTAACTCGTTCTGTCTGCCCATCTGTCTGCGGGTGGTAGGCGGTACTGAAGTTTAAGTTGGTACCCATTGCCTCGTGTAACTGTTGCCAGAATCTTGAGGTAAACTGAGTGCCTCGATCCGACACAATCTTCTTTGGGCAACCGTATCGGCAAACCACGTGGGTCATGTACAGGTCTGCCAGCTTTTTCCCATCGTAGGTGGTTTTCACTGGTACAAAGTGAGCTGCCTTGGTTAGGCGGTCCACGATTACCCAGATGGAGTCATACCCGCTAGGGGTCCTTGGTAAACCGGTAATGAATCCATACCGATCTCTTCCCATTTCCACTCGGGAATTCGAAGGGGTTGTAACAAACCGGCGGGTTCTGATGTTCGGCCTTTTACTCTTTGGCAGATGTCACATAAGGCTACATACTCTGCAACATCTCGCTTCATTCCAGCCCACCAAAAGTATTCCTTGATGTCTTGGTACATCTTGGTACTCCCTGGATGGATGGAGTACGCTGACTCATGAGCTTCTCTCAGAATGAGGTCCTTTAATTCCTTTTTGGCTGGCACGCAGATGCGGGATCCGAACCAAACCGTATCCTGGTCGTCGATGGTGAAGCCTTTGAGTCTTTTCTTACGGATCTTATCCTTCATTCCTTTCATACCCTCGTCTTCTCGTTGCGCTTCTCGAATTTGAACTTCTAGGGTCGGTTGCACTGTAAGACTGGCTAGGTCTTCCGGTAGGGACCACGGTCACTTTCAACCTCTCGATTTCTCGACACAGGTCATCCTGTGTTGGCCAAACTAGGGCGGTAGCACAGTAGGTCTTGCGACTTAACGCGTCGGCGACCACATTTGCTTTTCCAGGGTGGTAGTGTATACCGAGATTATAATCCTTGATTAATTCCAACCATCTTCTTTGTCTCATGTTCAATTCACTCTGAGGTAAAGATGTACTTTGAGGCTTTTGTGATCGGTGTAAATCTCACATCTGTTTCCAATCAGGTAGTGACGCCAAATTTTCAGGGCATGAACCACAGCTGCCAATTCCAGGTCATGCGTAGGGTAGTTGACCTCATGGGGCCTGAGTTGTCTTGAAGCGTAGGCCACCACCTTTCGGTCTTGCATTAAGACACATCCTAGACCTTGTCTCGATGCATCACAGAAGATCTCAAAATCCTTTCGGATGTCAGGCAGGGTGAGGACGGGAGCAGTCGTCAATCTTTTCTTGAGTTCTTGAAAACTGCGTTCACATGCTTCGACCATTCAAACTTCTTTTCCTTCTTTAGGAGTTCCGTCATTGGTCGAGCTCAGTTGGAAAATCCTTCGATGAACCTCCGGTAGTAACCTGCTAAACCGAGGAAACTACGGATCTCAGACACCGTCTTGGGTGCGTTCCAGGCGAGGACGGTCTCAACCTTACTGGGGTCTACTTCAACACCTTTGGTGGAGATGACATGGCCAAGGAAGGCTACTTTATCCAACCAAAACTCACACTTCGAGTACTTGGCAAAGAGTTGGTGTTCACGCAACCTTTCCATTACTTTCCGTAGATGATTTGCATGATCTTGTTCATTTCTTGAGTAAATCAGAATGTCGTCGATGAAGACCACAACGAACTTATCCAAGTAGTCCATGAAAACTTTATTCATCAGGTTCATGAAGAATGCCGGAGCATTGGTGAGTCCGAAAGACATCACGGTGAACTCATACAAGCCATACCGCGTTGAGAAAGCGGTCTTGGGGATATCTTCTGATCTGATTTTGAGCTGGTGATACCCAGATCGTAGGTCGATCTTGGAGAATACTCTGGCTCCTTCCAATTGGTCGAACAAATCGTCAATCCGTGGTAGGGGATACTTATTCTTGATGGTTACTTCGTTCAAGGCTCTATAGTCTATCACCATTCTCTCAGAGCCATCTTTCTTCTTTACTAAGAGCACAGGGGCTCCCCAAGGGGACGAGCTGGGTCGCACGTAACCCTTGTTCTGAAGTTCTTCGATCTGTTTCTTAATTTCTGCCAGTTCGTTGGCTGCCATTCTGTAGGGTCTGCCTGAGCTGGAGCATTAACCGGTTCATTCCCTGACTCATTTTCCGATTCTGGTTCTTCCCTGCGGGTTTCGTAACCCAAACGAGCTGGAGCACGAGCTACACGACGGGGACGGGTAGCCATCTAATCTCCCAGAAAAGGGCGGGGTAAGAAAACAGAACAGCACTTAAAAGGGAAGAAGTAAAGTAAACGAGCTCAGAAAGCACACACTAGTCATAAAGCTTTTCTCAACTCGGAAAGCACCTAAAACAACGGGTGTGGACAAGTCACAGAGCTGCGCCGAAGCGTGAGAGTCCCCCAACTTATAATACCAGTGTAAATTGAGTTCGTCGGTAGTATTGAGGGGGTTTTGCTTGACGTGGTGTTTGTTGATTTATTTTTCCCATGTGATGTCTACGTGAAAAAAGCAAAAAAAACATAAAGTCACATGTGGGACCCTTATCGATGTCTATTTCGTCCTCCCTTCTTCCCCTCTCTCTCATTGGCCTCCTTGCTCTCTCATATGAAACAGGGCGATCTGGCGTCGGCCGAAGGAGGCGGCAATAGAGGAGAGTGGGGAGAAAAACGGATGCAGCCTAGTGAATGGGAAGAAAAACGTACTCGATCTGTCTATCTTCACGCCTCGTTAGATAATTCTTCACACTTGCATTAATTGCATAGGTGTAAAAAAATACTTATCATATTATAAAGTCGTTTGGTTTTTTCTTAGTCAAAACCTTTTAGGTTCAATCAAATTTATAAAAAAAATTAGTAACATCTACGACACCAAACTAGTTTCATTAAATTTAATATTGAATTTATTTTGATACAATGTTTACTTTATATTGAAAAATGTTAGTATATTTTGCTATAAATTCGGTCAAACTTGAAAAAGTTTAATTAAGAGAAAAATCAAATGACTTATAAAATAAAATGGAGAAAGTACTACATTGTTCAACTATATGAAAAATGTCCAACCAGATCTCTCTCTGCACTGTGAATGTGTGATGATGGCTACATCTATCTATCTATTCATCAAGTTGGGGCCAATAATGCACAGATGAAACAAGAAACAGGTTTGAGAACTTTGAACGTGCGTGGTATCAGCAGCTGCCGGGACCAATCGCAGCGGCCATCATTGCTGGCGAGCTATAGCCAAGCCGCGCGTGCGTACGCGCACTGCTCTCTCCATCCCCGACCAGCATATATACATGTTTCACGAACAATTCCATACCATATCATACGTCAGGTACTTTCTCTGTAAAAAAATATAATTCTGAATTTGAACCTGAATGTATATTTAGATTTAAATTTAGGATTAGGTATTTTTTGGACGAAGTAAGTAATACGAGGTAACTGTCCATGCATTGCATGTAGCACAGCTTGCAAATGTCTCTGCAACGTACTCCTACGATGCAACCAGCTGTGTGATGCAAGTACGTTCCATGCATGGCTCGTGTGTGGAGATGCGCCACGTAAACCCTCCCTCCTTCACAAGTGTTTTGCTCGTCTCAATCTCTCTCGTCTCGATCAATCAGTCGCCGTACATGTCAATGCCAACAGGAGCTATGTATGTATGCAAAAGTTGCCGATCGACTTACACAAATACTCACAACATTTCTATGGGATCTTGTTATCGATTAGTACTTTATCTATCACTAAAAAAAATACTTAGTCAAAAATACGAGCACACATGTTAGTCTAATACTTAAATTTAGATGGATTGGTTTTATTACGAGAAATCAAACTAGTGACCTACGTTCACTTTGCTATGAAATACCGTTCTAATCAAGAATAATTAGCATCGTACATAACGCGACCGAGAACGTCTCAGCCTCATTGGTCATTCCAGTTGTGATGAGTTGTGACAGTTCACCGGCTGGTTGATCGATCGATCGGTTTAATTGCCAGGTTGCAATTGCAGGGGGGAAAGCCTATTTTTCAGGGCCTGGCACAGCACGCGTCCATGTGGATTTGTCTCTCTGTTCTGCCACGCAATCCATCCCAGAGTGAGATGAATGCGAGCATGTGTTTGTGGGCACGGCGTCCTGTGCATCCATGATCCATCCATCTCAAAATGGGTTGCAACTTTCAGGCTTTCTACGGCAATAACACCAAGCCTACTTTACTTTCAGACTAGCTTTCTTCATTTCTCTAAAGAAACTATATTTAGGCCTAGTTTGATTAAAAAAAAATCATAAAAATTTTAAAGGATTTTATTCCTGTAGAACTTTTTCCTATATAGCCATTTGAATCAAAAGAATGAATCCTATAAAATTTCTATGAAATATCTCATTCCATATAAGTTTTGAAAAAAAATTAACATGAGGTAGAATCTCATGAGAATTTTTCTCTGGGTCTTTATCTCTCTTAAAATTCCTGTGTTTTTTTGCAGCCCAATCAAACGGTCATTTTTGTTTTTTCTGTGTTTTGCAATAATATGTTTTATACTTATATTCCTATCAGAATCCTGTATTTTTTTATTTCTTCGTTTTTCGTTCATACTATTCAAAAAGCCCCTTATGTGATCTCAAGAGCTAGTCTCCATGGAGACAACGCTGGTATTGATTGCTAGCAAAAAGCTCGATCCATTTGCATACATGCATGAATGCTTAACCTATGCAAAGTTGCAAATCATATCCTAGATCCTTTCTTTCTTCTTGTTGTGATTCTATATATGTTATCATGGAACTGGAGACCTAGGAAATGATCGATGAAGGTTTTTCAGCTTGGGTGTTTTCCAGATGTGTATGTCTGATTATCACACTCGGTTGCAAAAATCACTTTCAAGCTTTCAGCTTCTGATCAGAGTAGAACAGTCTCTAGTGGCTAGTGCTGTTTACTCTACAGAATTGTACACACAGTCACTGTTTCAGTGCTTCACTGCTACATGGGCCCCATTAACCAGCACAAATCTCCCGGGGCCCCTTGTTAGTGATAAGATCAAAAAGCAGATGGTTCTCTCTGTGCACACAATGCATGCAGAGAGATTAAATTGGATGGTCCATGCATGCATATGTCGGTGAGAAGTGAACTACTGAAATTTTTGCATTGAATTTTTTTCAGAAGAAAACAGAGCAATGAATTGGCATTGAATTCCCGTGCCAAACATTGCCATGTCGACGGATCAAATCTACACTTCTAGTACTATACTCCTACACTACTCCTACTACTAGAAATGGAAGCCTCTTCATCACTCACCTTGGCCCTGTACAAGCAAAAGCCTCAAAGCTTCAGCTATCCAAAAAGTTCAGATATAATCTACCTGCAGGTCCCTACTCCTTTCCTCAACTCATCACAGGTCGCCTTCACTTCACTAGTCAGTATAGTACTCGATCGCCATCAATTAATTCCATGCAACAGCTCGCAGTGGAGTGCTAGCTACTTCGAAGCATTCGACACCTATATCACCTTAGCATTTATGTACTAGCTAGGGTTCTACTCTACCTGAGATGCTGGCTTGCTTGTCTTAATTTCTGTATGAGCCTACTGGAAGTGCTAATCCAACTTGAGCTTTGCACTAATGTACTACTCTTTGGTAGCTTGGCACTAAGCAATTTGCACAATGCGTCCAAGAATGCAGGTATCCAAGAACGAATCAGCCAAATGGTCAAGACAAAGTCCATGGAGAAAAATGTCACTGTTTTGCTGTTTTTTCTCTCTCTGAATTCTACAGAAAAACAGTGAGACAGTAGGCACACATACATACAGTGCAATGGCATTGTTCATCACAGAACAAAACAAATATACAGACAATTCTTGACACAGTGTGAGAAGACATGAGTGACTGAGCAAGCAGGATCTACCTAGGGGTGGTGGTCAGTTAACTACAGCCTTGTAGTACAGTTCAATGTAAATAAAAGTGTGCAGTGGTATCTTGGTTCTTGGAAGGGGAGAACCCTCTCTTTCTAGGCGCCATTAATCAATCAAACACAATAGTAGTACTAGTCCTAAAAGAGCATCTGACAAAGCTCAGCTCTAATCAGAGCTAGGTGAGTGAGTAGATCCATGCAAGAAACTGTTAGGCCGTTAATGACAGTGCAAATGCATGCATAGATCCAATTATCAAGCTTTTCTCAGGAGGAATCATCATCACATTAGTACTCTGCTGTAAGAGACAAGACGGGAGGCAGAAGCAGCATCATTCTTATCTGCTGCTTCTCTCAAGGAGACAGAGTATACGAGGGAGTTGATCAGGAGTAGTAGTAGTAAAAATAGTTGTTGGGCCCTCATCACGGCAGCCAGCCTGCAGAGATTTCTTTAATTTAACCGGGTCAATTGTCAAAAACATCATCAGGTCGATTTGAGCTGTGACGCAAAATATATCAGTTGTTTTCAGCCATCGTGGCGCGATTGTTAATTTGCCCATCCAACTGCATGCGTGCATGCTGCTCCCTGCAGTTTGTCAAGTGCAGAATCTGCCTCTGACTAGGTAAGGTCTCATTCAGAATTCAGAATAATGCAGTGATTAGAATTTTTCCTTTACAGAAATCTACTGCTCCCTCCATCTGAAAATACAAGTAGTACTTAAAATTTATCTTAAAATATAATAATTTCTACACTAACATTCTTTTCTCAAATCCACAAAAAATATTTTTTTTCTCAAAATCACAATTTTATCACATTTAATTTCTCTATCTACATAGCCTCTTATCACTTTTAATTTCTCTATCCACATAGCCTCTTGTCACTTCTATTTACATTGAACTCTCCATCACCTCTCATTTTTTCTCGTTTAATTACATACACTTCCTTATTAATATATGTGTCAAGGTTCACAAAGCCGATGGAAACTGATCGAATTACGTGAAAAGCCGAGGTAGTATTAATTAGGTCTAAGGTAACTAATGACACTGTTTTTACCTGAGAATGAATGGAGACAAAGGATTTAATTTGCGGCAACAGAATAGGAAGATTCGAGTTGATCAGTCTGTTGTCATCGACTCATTGCCATCCGGCTACGCTATCTTGCATGTGAACCTAAGCTATAGCTGCTTGTGCTCGTTGATGTCCAGGCAGTGTCCAGCTGCAGAGGATGATGAACAAATTAAAGCGATTTAGGTTGTTTGAGCGCGACGATAGCTGAGACGGGATGGCATGCAGGCGATCAATTGGTTCGTGCTCATTGCGACCTCCACGTATATGGGTTTCATCAGATCATCATCACACTAGATGGTGACATGATTTAATTGCATGGTGCGAGGAAAAATTAATATGCTTTGTTCCATGCATATATAGCCAGTTGTTACAGGTATCTTATGGCTAGCTAGCTGAATCTTGACTCCATTTCCTGCTCGTTACCAAGGCGATCGATCTAGCTCATCCTGCAGAGTTTTCTAGCTTATAAAGCTTTGCCTTGTCAACGTCGTTGCTTGCGATCTTGTTTTGACTAGATTTACGTGCATCTGCTGTCCCCATGCCAATCACCTACTTAGCTACAGTAGTTTTTGTTTGTTATCTTTGCACATATCTGGTGAATACTTAACTTTTTATAGCCTTTGGTATTCCCAAAAATATTTTTAACAGTACTAGCTAGACACGCCTATAACTTATCTGGGGCGAAATGATTCTTTTGGCTGCAATCCATTTAGGCAAAACGGTCTTTTTGGCCACTTGACGAAACAACAAGAAATTGTGGTGTATGGGGGGGGGGGGGGGGGGGGGGGAAGCCGTACGTTTTCAGAACCACTAAAAGGGACTAGGGCTAAAAATGCTAGCGCATCTCGTTAATCTTCATATTAACTTACCCCATCAGTCAAAAAAGACCATTTTACAAGCAAGTTGCATAACTTTTTTTTTTAAAAAAAACAAACTTGTGCTGCAACTCATTGAGATAAAGAGTTTATAATTCTCCACTCGTTCTAAAATATATTAACCTAATATTCAATAAGATACCGTTATAAAACCACCTAATACCAGTACATATTTGGACAAAGAACTGTACTGTAACTTTTGTTTACAGTACTGAAGCAGAGTACTTTCTGGGTATGAATCTTTGTCCACATTCATATTCAGAAGTGGATTTTTTTGAGATGGATGGGTATTACTGTACACAATAAACTTCGAAGATGAATTTTTATCTCTCGAGAAGACATCTTTTGTTTCTTGCATGTCATTTAAATAGTCATAAAAAAATTGACAACATAGATTAATATAAGATATATCACTCCACAAATATGCAAAAGACTAAATTTGATTTTTACAAGTTGCAAAAAAAATAAATTAAAGTAAAAATAGTTAACGTACATTCAACAGTTATACTCGTTGTTTTTGTTACAATTTGTAAAAGTTGAATTTGAACTTACATGTTTATAGAGTAATATTTTTTATATTAATTTATCTTGTTAATTGTTTTTATATTTTTTAGTGATTATTTAGGTGACATGAAAAAAAAAATTTCGAGAGATAAAAATACTTTTCTATAAACTCGTCTAGATCAAAATACGGTGGCGTGAGGAAGAAAGTGAATTTAATACTAGTAAGGGAAGAGCTAGCACAGTGCAGTGCTGCTGCACTGGGCACTGCTGCATGCCGTAGAGCTTGAGCTAGCTTAGCTGCACTTTGCATTTATGGCCTTGGCCATCTCTCCACCCGAGCCCGCAGCCACTGCCTTCCTCCTCCCTCCTCTCTCCCCCCATCCCGACCTCGCGAGCTGCCAAGCCCAGCAGTAGCAGCTGCTGTATTAATGGCGCTGTAGGCAGCTCACTGCATCCATCGGCAATGTGCCACACGCTCTGGCCGGTAGTCTGCTCTCTTCTCCTTCCTCGGCTCAGCCCGAGCTGAGCTGCTTGCCAGATGCTTCCCAGAGCGAGCTCATCTCGCCCGATCCAACGCCGCATAATTGATTTCTTGCTGCGGCGCCATAGCTAGCTAGGAGTAGCTGCGAGCGAGCTTGGATAGATACGCAGCTCGTCGCTGCGTGTGTGTGTGCTGCTGCATTGAGACATTCTGATCGGAGCTAGCTAGCTTTCGTCGTCGCGAATGGCGACGCGACGGCGGAGTTTAGCGGCGGTGGCGAGCGTTGTGGTGGCGTGGCTGGCAGCAGGAGGCGGTGTTGGCGTTGCAGTCGCCATCGGCGTGAACGGCGGCGGGTGCGAGTCGGAGCGGGCGCGCGGCGGCGACCGCGTGGAGGCTCTGCCGGGGCAGCCTCCGGTGGCGTTCGCGCAGTACGCCGGGTACGTGGCGGTGAACGAGGCGAGTGGGCGGGCGCTCTTCTACTGGCTCACCGAGGCCGCCGCCGCCGCCGCCGCCACCAAGCCCCTCGTCCTCTGGCTCAACGGAGGTACGTACACCTCGCCAACTACGTATACCGTTCCACACCACACATTTCTGAATTCTGACAAATCAATTAACTTCACCTCTTTCGGCATGAATAAATTTTAGCAATGTCGTTAAATTAATTTGATCCATGTACGAGTAGTATTTAGGACATTTGCATTCGTGTGCGTTAATTGCACACGCTGGCAATAGGGTTTCTTGATTTGGTCCTAACTACTGTGCTCAATTAAGTCCAAAGGTACAGAAGTAGATGGATCGGTGGTCGTATACTCATGTTTGACCAAGCCGAGAACACAACACATTCCTGGAGTCTTTTCATGAGCCTAGCGCTCTCTCTCTCTCTCAAACGCAGTCTAGCTTTTCTGGAGGTTAAGAGGATCGAGAGCTACAAGCAACTTTCCAGAGCTTTTGACACGCACTCCTAGGTTCAAACTTCTTGTCATCATACGCATCTCTAACGGAAAGCCACATTCTCTTTTCTGTGTTTCTCTCAAAGTTTCGCTCAAAATGCAAGTCACTGTACATAGTTTGTGTTCTTTCCTCCTGCTAGCTTATTATCCCTTCTGCTTTGTATAGCTAGCTCTGATAGTCGATAGATGATCCTGTTGTCTTTGTAAAGGACATTGTGTGTGTGTGTTCGATCATCTAATGGGCACACGAGTGTTTTGATCGAGCAATTGGTAGTGTTACTATAGCTAGCTGTGTGAGGGCAGAACACAGCGATGGTACAGTGATAGTAAATGCAGAGAATAGGAGAGTAAATGTGAGTGCGCAAAGACATGACCAATGCCTGAACAATACATTAGCAGCTCACGAGGAAGTAGAGTAAATGCAGGGATGACCGGGCAGCCGGTCGGAGCAGGAGCCTCGCTGCAGCTCAGCTGCCGGCGCCGTGCAGGCAGCAGCAGCAACAGCAGCCGTGCATGGTCCGGGCAACACGACATGCAACCTCTATCCTTTGCGTTTTTATGTGGATCCTTGTCACGTTGTTATGTGTGTTTGAGAGAGAGAGAGAGAGAGCCAGACAAGGACCATGCTTGGAAACTCATGCTTGGTTCTTTTCTCCATAGGTAAGAATAAACAAGCCCTAGCTAGTACTCCTACATAGGTGCAATTAAGCTTAAGTACACAACTACACACACTTACTGAAACTCTGAACCTGTATTCTTGCCCAAAACTGTCGAGTCTTATTCCGGATCATTTTACGGTTTATTCCTGCTAAGTGTAGTTATGAGCTTAATCTGCTAAGTGTATGTTCCTTGTTCAAGCTGACGAATTCTAATCCTGACTTTTGGACTTCTGACATTCATTTCTTGGCCACCAAATCTCTTCTCTTGTCCTGCACGATGCACTGCTTTTTTTTTTCTTTTACTGAGCTGTGTTCTGGTCATTCTTTAATCTTTACCGACAGGCATATTGCCGTCGCATGACTATTCAGAGGTAAGGAGATACTAGAATATTGTTCAGTTCAGGCCCTTCTAATCACTTCCATTGCTAACCACTAATCCAGCCTTGCTTAGCCTGCATTAATCCACTAAATCGAGTCCAAGCTTACAGCATAGGAGTACTCCTATAATCTCTCTCCATCTCTCATTCCTAGGAGAAAAGAACAGTCTCTGAACATCTGCAAGACATTTCAATGCCTGTCTGATAATCAGCGCTGCAGCTGCACACACCTGAGATTGGGAGCGGCTGCGAGCCTGTGAATCGAGCAGCGTCCACAGTGCCTTGGCACGCACAGCAGCAACAGCTCTCACCTCGCCCCGCGCCGCGATGATGCAGACCTCATCTGCTGATTCACAGAACTGTTTCTGAAGGAGCAGCAGCTGCAGCTGGAATGGCGCGCTCTGATGAATGATCCCGTCGTCCTTGGAGACCGGCGCAATCTTAGCCACATCCTCACATCTCATGTGAACTGCATGCTGTAGTAAATCTGTAGCCAAGCCAAGCACTGTAAAATCTGTAGCCAAGCCAAGCCAAGCAGGGGCCAAGAAATGATAAAGCCTCTGTCTGCACTGTAGTACTCTGCACTCTGCGGATCCATACTACTCCAGTACGCAATGTTTGCTAGTGAGTGACCCAAAAGCTGCAGCACCAAGCTAAGGCTACTAGTTAGTCCTCTTTGTTTTGTTATTTTCTCCCTGTTTGCAACTCACTCGGCCTTATTATGATCAATTATTATTATTCCATTTGCTTCATCTCTCTGGTCATCATCACACATGCAGAGACACTGCTTCCTTCTCTCTGGATAAAGCCACAAGCTACAAACCAAACAGTAACCTTTACCCCACAACTCACATTGCTGCAGCGTGGCTGAATGGCTGATGACCTCTGCATTGTCATTGCAAGATCACAACAAGAAGCTGCTTGAGCTTGTGCGTGCATGCAGAATTGCAGAGTAGCTATAGCCTTTTTCTTGCACATAAAAGGAAACAAGAAGAAAACTATCACTGTGCCATAAACAAAGGCTTGGATTAGAGAAGATAAAATAAAAGTTCAGATGAGAGAGAGGGAGAGAGATGCAGGGGCAGTGGGTTCCTCTGGCACCATGGCTTGTTCTCTTTGACTAGTTGTTCATTGGGAATGGGGTTCTGGAGTTGCAGAGCACGCCTCTGCGAGAAGGATGGACCTCTTGATTGGATTCTCAGATCTCTCTTTTTCCTTAGGACTTGCTTGTTTTGGAGATTTAGATCTTCTCAAGTGTATCTATGCTCATTGGAGCTGCATGTCATGTAAATAGCAACTGTAACATAATAGTAGTACTTACTGTTTTACTACTAGTATCTCTCTGATAGCCTGATGTTCCAACCACTTTGGATTGGATTGCTAATGATCTTTTAAAGTTACTGTAGCTGTAGAAATATCCTTATTTAACTCCAGTAATATTTGCTGATCATTTCCCAGGTCCTGGATGCTCATCGATTGCGTATGGAGCATCTGAAGAGATTGGCCCGTTTAGGATTAAGACAAACGGGACAGGGCTCTATCTGAACAAGTACTCATGGAACAGAGGTACTAAGACTAAGCTCAGAAACTCATCATGCCTAATGATGCAACGCCTGTCACTGACTGATGAACACTTTGTTACTGCAGAGGCAAACCTCCTGTTCCTGGAATCACCTGCCGGAGTTGGCTTCTCCTACTCCAACACCTCCTCCGATCTCAAGACATCTGGCGATGAGAGGACAGGTATCTAATTTGTGAAATTTACTAACGAAATCTGTTAAACTGCATCATAAACTAGCAAACTGTTGAATGTTCCCTTGATGTTCTTTTCTGAATGTGATGTGATGCATGCAGCTCAAGATGCGTTGCAGTTCTTGATCAGATGGATGTCCCGCTTCCCGCAGTATCGGCACCGGGATTTCTACATTGCTGGAGAAAGCTATGCTGGTAAATGTGTAAACCGACAATGGCATCACCATGTCTGAAACTGTTATCTCTGCATCATCTGACTACTGTCCATCAACAAAATTTGCACAAATTCTAGGACATTACGTTCCCCAGTTGGCAAGGAAGATCGTTGAGTTCAACAAGGCCTCACCATATCCTTTCATCAACCTCAAGGGGATCCTTGTGAGTATTATTAATTTAAAGTAGACAGTCCTTTAAATCAAACACGAACAAATTCTCAACTGAAAACCCATATCTGTAACCATAGATTGCATCTCTGACAAGAGTTTCAGACTAAAAATAACCATGTGATGATCCTTGTAAGTACTATCAAACACAAGCAGACCCCGAACCCAAAACTGAACCCATATGTTCTATATCTGAACACGAGTTTCAGACTGAAATTAACTGTGTCAGTGATGATCCTAATTTTACCAGGTGGGCAATGGGGTGACGGACAACTACTACGACAACATCGGCACGGTGACCTACTGGTGGACGCACGCCATGATCTCCGACACCACCTACAAGGCCATCATGTCGTCGTGCAACTTCACCAGCGCCAACGTCTCCAGGCTCTGCAACCGCGCCATGAGCTACGCCATGAACCACGAGTTCGGCGACATCGACCAGTACAGCATCTACACGCCGTCCTGCGCCGCAGCCGCCGCCAATGCCACCGGTCGCCGCCGCGGCAAGGCCGCCGTGCTGAGGTTCAAGGACACCTTCCTCCGGCGCCGGTCGTTCGGCTACGATCCCTGCACGGAGACCTACGCCGAGAAGTACTACAACCGGCCGGATGTTCAGAAGGCCATGCATGCCAACATCACTGGGATTCCCTACAGATGGACGGCCTGCAGGTTGATGCATCAGCTGACATTTTCTTTGACATTTCTTGTCATCACTGAGCCTGGAATTGGGAGAGATTAACCATGCATTTGGGTTGGATTTGACAGTGATGTGCTCATCAAGACGTGGCAAGATTCAGAGTTCTCCATGCTGCCGACTTACAAGTTGCTGATGAAGGCCGGGCTGAGGATATGGGTGTTCAGGTGAGTTGAAGGACCTGGAATGTGTGGTGTTCTCCTTTGATGCAGGAGAGATTATCTTCAGAGATCATGATGTTTTTGTCACTGATAAAAATGCAGTGGCGACACGGATTCGGTCGTCCCGGTTACCGCGACGAGGTTTGCGCTTAGCCATCTTGGACTGAAGACTAAGATCCGCTGGTACCCTTGGTACTCAGCTGGACAGGTAGTGGACAATCTCCATTGCTGTTTTTCACTTGCAGTTTAAGCAGAAATCGTGTCACTGTAAAGTCTGTAACTTCATCGTGCATCTGTGTGTGCAGGTTGGAGGATGGTCTGAGGTTTATGAAGGGCTCACATTTGCCTCAGTGAGAGGTGCTGGGCATGAAGTGCCATTGTTTCAGCCAAGGAGAGCATTCAGGATGTTTCAGTCGTTCTTGGCAGGGGAGCCATTGCCAAAATCCTGATGGTTCCTGCCAACAACTGATTGTCTAGCTACAAAGTCTGAGAAATCTGTAAAAGATGCTTGGTAGAGGTGATGGTAGAGGTGCAGTGTAGTTGATAGGTGAGGAGTGTGATTGATTGGTGTTGGGAAAAGGATAATAAGAGAATAAGGATGGCTGTGCCATGGAAACCATGGCATTGCAACAAGGAGCAAATAAACTTGAAGCCTTTCGCTCTGTTTACCACTAATGATCTCATCAAAAAAGAATATATCCTCAATGCAATTCAATGCAAAAGGAAGCCATAAATAAATTTGCTGAATATATCCATGTATAGTGTCACCATTAACGAAAAAAATGACTTTATTTATCATGAAAATGAGTTCCCTGACATACAGGGAAAGCAGGCAAAAACAGGGCAGCTAATCTCTGAATCCAATCCAACTTGCATCTCAAACCGGATTCTGTTACTTGTTCTATAAAAGTAAATGCAATACCTTCAGATGACTAGAGAAAATTCAGACATTAAACCCCTCAGCTCGGAGGCACCGCTTGTGAGCTTCAATCCACTTGGTGCACGCAGATTCCCCATGCTCAACGATGCACTCGTCTCTCAGCCTCTTGGTATCAGGGCATGCGCAGCATATCTTCTTCTTTGGCTTCGAGTCAGTAGCCGGAGCCGGAGCAGGAGCAGCCGACCCCCCTTCGTTCACAGTCGCGCAAGCAGGTGACTGGGCAAGCATTGGGTGTTCCGTGCTACCCATATTAGCAGCAGATTTTCACTTTGTGTCTGCATGATGAGGAGGCAAAAGGGAATAACATATATGAATCAACAGATAGTCTTGTGAATCTATTACAAGAATAAACACTGCGATAAGAAACATTACTTAGCCTATGAATAGAAGCTCAAGGAAAACTTACACATGCCAAGAGTAAAATTTGAGCATTAATTAATGTCCTGATGTGCTACTGAGGCACAGAACAATCTGAGCAGTTAAAAAATGTGTAAGAGAGGCCCTTCTCTCGGCACATATGTTTTTATTAAAAAAAGATCAGGTTGTCCTTACTTTACACTCCGCTTTTAGATGCCCCGCAGTTAAAAAATGGTTGTTCCTGAGCACTCAGGTACTAATACGATTTCACTATGACATGCTAAGTAATCAACAAAAGGTCCGATTTTGCGGTTTGCTTAAGATAAATAGCGCAATTAAACCACATAACCTGTGACAAAAAGAATCCATTATTTTCATGAAACCTAATAGCAAGAAATTCTTAATCCCTTCAGAGATATTAGTTCATAATGCTACTAAATTTACGGATTTAACATTACAGGCACCTTCGTTGAATCCTAAAGGTAACAAAGAAGAAGAAAAAAAAATTGAAAGAAGAATCCTAAAGGTAACAAACAAAATCTTCGCATCAGCACAGGTAACCGAAACAACCACCGGAATCATCATATCTATAACCAACGAAACGCACAGAGAGGCATGGCTGGATCCTAATCGGCCACCGGATGGTCTTACCGCACAGAAATCAAAATCCCCATCCCGGCGGCGCGATCCACGGCGCGACTAGGGGGGAGCAGATGGGAGAGGGGGAAAGGAGGCGGCGCGAGCGTACACCGAGCCGCTTCCACCGAAGAGACAGAGAGAGAGAGAGAGAAGCACTTGCCTGGACGGAATCGGAGCAGGGGGAAGTCCGGCGAGCGCTGCGCCGCCGCGTTTGCTTTGCTGCGCCTTCCTTCGCTGTAAACCGCGGCGGGTTTTTGTTTGCGGCGCGACCGCCGTGCGCGTGTCCTCCTCCGCTTCTAATGGACGGCCTCTTCTTCTTGCGGCTCAAGAAAGGAAGAAAAGATTCCGGCCCGGCCCAACTATCTTTCCGGCCTACTAATATATTGGGCTCCATACAACGTGGTCGCGTGGAAAGGATTAAAAAAAATAGAATGCTAATTAACATTTGGCAGAAAAAAATGGAGGGGAAAAAAATCTTAGATCGTCGAATATCCCTTAAGAAAACTTGATTAGCTGGTTCCCAACTATTTTTTCTAACCCATTAAGAGCAAGTTTAATAGTAGGAGTGATTGCTATCTCTAATTTTATCTACATTATCTGTTCTCAACTAATTTAAATGATCTCCCATGTAATTTCTTCACATATTTTCTCCGCTTAAACCAATGACAACCATTTCTCATTTTATTTTATCTTTAACTTTAATATTTATGTTCAACTTTTAAAGTCATTATATTTTAGGATGGAGGAAATATAATTTATTCATTTGCTTCCAACAAATCCACTATTCTCTTGCTTTTCTTTCTTTCTTTTTTTAGCGGTTGTGACTTATGGGATAGCTTCTCGTCTCTTTTCTTCTCTATTTCATAGTCTAGTCCTACGTAATAGCTTTAGGATTTTAGCACTAATATTGAGCTCCAAACGAATGAGGTCGCCGAGTGAAAAGGAGAAAAAAATGTACTCCTTTTTTTTATAATATTACAAGACGCTTTAATTTATTGTAATCAATATTTTTAATATCAGATAAGTTTAAAAAATATAGTAAAATTTTTAATACCAAATAAACATACTATCAAAATATATTTAATAAAACTATATTGATGCTATAAGTCGTGAAACGTATTAGTTGGGAATGTATCCTATATCCTACAGTGACGTGCAGTCGTTGGCCTCTGCATTTGTATACACACTTGTGTGGCATCTGCAGTTGCCAACAAGAACCCAAATACGCATCAGATACGTGTCCACCTCGCACTCCCTGACGTAGACACATCATAGCAATATACACATACAGAAATGGCTGTGCTCCCGACAGAAGCATCACGATTTCTCAATCAGAAAGTTACCCTGTTCACAGTCACTAGCTCAGCAGAAACGTTACGATTCAGACTATTTCAGGAACCTGATTCGTTTTATGACCGAGAGACATGTATTATCCGGGGCACAAATCAAAAGGAAGAGCGTTATTCCACATTGACAACGAGAAAAAAAAAAGAGAGCTACACGGCACGACCAGACTTATCCTAGCCAAACATCTTGTGAATGTGATGATGATGATGATTTCACCAAACAATTCGATACCCCAACTCAAAAGGAAAAGACAACGTCCATTTTTCTTATTCTAAATTGCCCATTCAACTTTTGTATAACGTTGGCCCTAGCTGGCCGCTTTGCCACCACCAAACTCCCCCGAAATCCTTGTGTCATCTCATCCTCAGGGGGATGCAAATGCAAGGGAAGAAATGGTTCAAGATGAGTTCTTGAGAACCCACTCAACCAAGGTGGAGACGCCGAATCCGGTGGCCGCACGCTTCTTGTCGTTCCACACTGGCCCGGCCATATCAATGTGCATCCACTGCACCTTCTCATCCACAAACTGCAAATACAAGAGAATGATGATCCATTAGCATGTCATTCCTGACAACTTTCTTCAAATCTGCCAACCTAGAGCAGAGAATGCGGCTGTGTGTTTTGCTTGAATTTCATTCATAATGAAGTGGTAACTTTACCTGTTTCAGGAAGAGCGCAGCAGTAATAGAACCACCCTGCCGGCCACCGGTGTTAACCATGTCAGCAACACCAGACTTCATCGACTCCCAGTAGCTTTCCTCCAGTGGCATTCTCCAGAACTTCTCTCCTGACATCTCAGATGCCGCAGCAACTTCCTTGGCTAGTTCATCACTTGGAGTGAAAATCCCTACACAAAATATTCGTTTAAGCAAGCAAGCAATCAAAGGAGAACACTAAAAATTAGTACGTTTAATGGAGAAGATTGCAGGTGAGATGTAGTTGCTTAATCTTACCAGCAATGCTAGGTCCAAGCGCTACGACGCAGGCACCAGTAAGTGTTGCCAGATCAATAATCTACATTTTTTTTGACATTTAAAAAGATAAGTCAGTAGCTAAAACCAGATTCTTGAGACACATGGATTAGATAAATCCACATTTCCATAAAAAGGGGCTAGAAATAAACTCCAACTATTCTAGGATGGCGATCTACTCAGGATTAATACCACGGCCAACAATGCCAAACAAAATCATTACAAAGAAATAGTCTAGGCATAGAAAATCCAAATGGCAATCATATGGACAGAATCAGACTATATAAGTCATTACCTTGTCAACACCTTGATTACAAGCATACACCAAAGCATCAGCAAGTGTAAGCCTTCCCTCCGCATCAGTGTTATTTACCTGAAGAAACATATATACAGATAAAACATAAGCAAAAACAGTTTCACACTACAACTGATTTACTATGTTTCATGGATCATGTAACAATCTTCTGCATTGTATTACAACAAACATACCTCAATAGTCTTCCCGTTAGAAGCAGTCACAATGTCACCAGGTCTCATGCCTGTGCCACTAATCATGTTTTCACAAGCAGCAACAATAAAATGAACCTCTACTCCAGGGGGTTTGATTTGGCCCAAAGCTTTTGCTGCACCAAAAACTGCTGCAGAGCCTCCCATATCAAACTTCATCAGCTCAATACTGCAGCCTGGTCCGGTCTTAATGTTGTAGCCACCACTGCAAACAAATAGGTGAGTGTAAGAGCCAACAAATTATTCATATCAAAGATGGCATATTTGTTTTATACCATGATGTATGTTAGTACTGCAATAGTTGACAAAATATGCCGATTTATCACAAACCTGTCAAAAGTTAGACCCTTCCCAACAATGGCCAGCTTTCTCTTAGCATTCCCACCAGGTGGTTTGTAGCACAAGTGGATGAAATGGGGAGGATTTGCAGAAGCTGCAGCAACTCCCAAGTACGACCCCATCTTTAACTCTTTACATTTCTCCACATCTAATATTGTCGCAGTGAATACATCGCTGTATGTAGAAGCAATGTTTGATGCCTCCTCGGCAAGCACAGCTGGGTAAAGGAGATAGTGAGTAGTGAAATAAGCAAACTGAGTACATCATGATGGCATGTATGGAGGAAATTCACTGTTCAGCATTTAACAAAGAGACATACCAGGGGTAAGAACATTTGCAGGTGAGTTCACAAGTTCTTTCCCAAATATCACACCCGAGGATAGATCATTGGCATACTTAAGCTTCTGGTCAACCTCCGGACCAGAACCAAACCCAATAAGATCTACTTGCTTAAGATGCACCTTCTTCGATTCCGACTTGTATCTGCTGTCCTCGTGCAATCCAAGCACAGTTCCTGCAATTCAGATACAGATAAAATTCAGCATCAAGCCAATGCATCCCACAAGATCACAACAATTCCATGAAAAAAGATGGGCAGGAGCATCAAGATCACATTACCTGAAGCAATTGCTGCCGCAGCAGTCAGCTTAAAATCTTCCTGGATCCCACCCACTGAAGCAAAAACAATAGCAGCAGTGCTAGCTTGAGCAGACTTGGCAACTGACGCGACGGATTCGCCGATGCCCTTGCAAGCCGCCGTGGTGGAGGGGGCGTTCTGGCCAAGGCCGATCAGACCCACCCTCTTGAAACCCTGCCCCGGGAGGCGGAGCACCACCGATTGCGCGGCTTTGCCGGTGAAATCCTCCTCCGCCGAGGCCTCCGACAGGAGACCGCCGAGCTGGCCGTCGAGCTTCTTCAACACGGCATTCTCGAATTTGGAGTCTGATCCTTTGGCCAGATCCTTCTCTGTGACCGCGATTGCGAGGATGTCTCCTTTCCAATCGGAGAATTCAACGTCTTTAGCAGCAAAGGAAACCTGAAAAAACAAACAGCAGTGCACAGATTGAGGCTGAGCTCACTTGTAACATCGGCAAATCTAAACAAAGATGCAAACATAGTTTGCGCAGGAGATCATTAGTTTTATCTCGATCTAGCAGTTCGAGAGATTCAGCAGCGAGTCGTGATCAAATCAACCAAAGATAGCAGCTTCTCTTTTTCTCCATACGATAGGGAGCAGAGGAATCTACAACAATCCTAAGCACCAAGCAAGCGACTGAACCTGAACCCAACTCCCTCACACAAACACGCACCTGCGGCGGCTCGACGGCGTTGGGCTTGGTGAGTCCGAGCGCGGGGCCCGCGGCGGCGGCGGCGGCGGTGTGTCCCATCCTAGCGCGGTGGCCGAGCGGCTGCCGGCCGAGGGCGACGGCGGCTGCTGCACCGTACGACGACGGCGACGGGAGAGCGGCGAGCGGCGCACGGGGTACCCGGCGCAGCAGGCGCGGCGGGGCGCGGCGGACGAGCAGGCGTGACGCGGCGGCGACGGAGGTGGATGCGGCGGTGGCGGCCATGGGTGCGGAGGTGGAGGTATATATTACCCTTGGTTGCGTTCCCTTGTATGCGTCACCCGGAACCGGATATGACTCCGGGAAACGCTCACGCACCCCGAGGTCAACACATGTAATCCGTTACACCCACTGACAGGTGCGGCCGGGAGGAGTAGGGGCCCATTTGTCAGTGTCACTTGAGCGAGGACAGGGTAGTACGCTTCGGTTTTGGCTGGGGGTGAGGAGGCGTGTACTATCCCGTAGGGTACGGTAGCGTAGAGCTCTAGGATGAGAGTTTGTTTGTTTGAATTTATCGATTGGTTTTCGTTCCGTTTTACGGGAAAGCGTGGAAATCCGGTGATGGATTCGGTGAGGGACCAAGCTCGAAGAAAAAACTGAAGAACTGAACCGCGAGGAGAGAGGGATTTCTCGGAAGCAGGGTTCACCTTACCGTCAGGGGCCCGGTACCGTCACCCGGCGGTACGGCGGTTATCGCGGTAACCGCTAAAAACCGCGACAAATTCGTGTTTGAAAATTTGAATTCAAAAATTCGAAAAAATCGTGGTATGAACCACGGTTACCGTGCGGTATGGCATGGTTACCGTACAAAGTTAGAGCAAAAGAAGAACAAAATAAAAAAATAAAAAAATTAGAGAAACACTTAAAAATGTGTAGAATTTTGGAATAATAATTAAAATATATAGGATACTTGTGGGTATATAATAAAAAATTTTGGCATGATCTTTTCTATATTACGGACTTAAAATCAATTGAACAATTTATAACATAATATTTTTTATTTTTCAATTAAGGTAAAATTAAGGTAATATGTTCAATTCATAACTTGAAATCAACTGAACAATTTATAACATAAAATCAATTGACATGCACAGTATCAGGCCGGCCCATTTTGTTTCCAATTTTCAAATTTATTCTTCGTTTCGCTCTCAAATTTGATTAAATATTACTCTTTTTCGAGAAATTTCTTCACCATAAAACACTACAAATCAAGCACTACCGTCACCTTTTTTTGATTTTTTTTTGAATTTTTGAATTCGAGCGAATTTTGTCAAACCGTACTACGCGGTACGGGTAACCGTACCCCCGCGGTACGGGCGGTAGTCGCGCGGTTACCGCCGGTAAGTAAAACCCTGCTCGGAAGTCGCATATTGATTTCGGTAGGTTTCTACAGAGCTAGAATTCCTTGCAAGTTGCAAGATAAAATCATTTGTTTCCAAGGTTACATGGAGTAGTTTTGTTTTTTTAGATATTCGTATGGAAACAAATTGAGAGAAGCAGTAGCAGTGTGGTGATAAAATAGTAGGGGCACGATTTTACCTAACATAGTTAAATCTTGATGCTCACGAGTATTGAGCACACACGGTTATGTTATTAATAGAAATTTATTCTCTATAAAAATCAATACAAATTTAGTGAGGTCATGGTTGCCGTTAATTTTTGTCGACAAGAAAATAAAAACAAGTTTTATGATTTAGACCGAAGTGACTTTCATTTCCAGAAAATATTTATAAAAACTCTGCACTTAGTTGTACGATTCTTTGCAGATACTCCGTACAATTATTCTGCAGTTACTTCATACGAGAACGAACAAAAACACTATTTCGGATATACTTTCTCCGGTTTTTTTATGTTTAATGTCGTTGGCTTTTAAACATGCTTGTTTAACCATTCTCTTTATTTAAAAAATTATGTAATTATCATTTATTTTATTATGATTTATTTTATTTTTAAATATACTTTGAGTATGACTTATATTTTTTATATTTGTAAAAAGTTAAATACAATAAATGATTTAAACGTATTTAAAAAATCAATGACGTAAAACATTAAAAACAGAGTACCAACCAAGCATGTGATTCAGAGTTTGATGAATTATGATCGACTCATGGCACCTGACAACATAATTGATAGGTTCAGAGCATTTGTCTATCCTTCTAGACAAGGAGGGAAAAACAAGATACAAGCTGCCTGTTCCACAACTCCAGCCAGAGGAATGAATGATCAAATGGTTACACATTCCATTTGGAAAAAGATTGTTTTATTTGTTCTACTTACAGTGTTACATCATAATGTACAAAAGCATCTCTACGAATGTACATATTTTGCAGGCACAAACATTGCAAAATTTGTTCAGCACCAGTGGAACCAGTGAGCTGTATTGCTGCACTTCCCTATGTACAGTAAGAACCACTGAACCAGTGAACTGTATTGATGTATAGGCTACTATCTGCTAAGTAAACTGTCATATTAGCACTACATATAGTGAACTTATATTTGTCTTTCTCCCTCTGTCTGCAGGGCAAAACTGCAAGAACCAATAGTAGTCCAAGCATGTAGGGAGTAACTTCCATTAATGTACCTGTCATTGTCATATGTGCTAATTTTCTTCACCTCCATTTTTACATGGTTAGAAACTTCGAACAAACCGCTACAAAATTTTCTGCCGTACTGTTCTTGGTCATGAAGCTAAGGCCGCAATCCGAAACGACAAGAAATCAGCGAAAATGCGTAGTTTGCCAACTCATCAGACCAAAGTTTATGGCTCCAGCAAATCCTCCTTGTGAGCTGCTGCTTTCACTTTCTCTCTTTCTGCTTCCATCTGGGCCCTTTTCTTCTCCAGCTCCATCTGTCTAAGGTTCTCAGCATGGGCACGCTCGAACGTTTTCACGAAGCTTAGCAAAGTAGAGACAACTGTCCACATAAAGGTAAGGAAATTATATAGCTGCTGCAGATATCCAAAAGCTAACTGGTAATAATCTGAAGATTTAGTGGATGCAACAATTCTAGTATCTATCATGGCAATACAAGTTTACCAAGGAACAAAGCACACAAAGAACAGCAGTAATTTGGATGATTCTGGTAAAACCACCAGGTCGTATGCCGTTCCTTAGTTTGACTGTACAACCCAAAATGGTAATACTCAATTACTCCTAAGTTATCCCATTGTGACAGGCCATACCATGGAAAGAGGAATGTAGTGCCCTTTTCTCTGAAACATGATGTGTAACTAAAATATCTTTAAATTCCAATAGCACCTTTTGTCACATGCCTTGCATATAAATACACATTTCCCATTCCCTTTTGTATCAGACCCACTCATCTTTGCTTTGTACATTCTGCAGAGTAGTTAGGAGTATTAATTAAGCCTTTTATATAAAAATAAAATACCTTGTTCAAATGGACACCGCACAGGATCTTCACCAAAATAATGTGCTAGAGAATCTGCACTTTTCCCCTGCAAATAAAATAATAAAAACTTAGTACAAATACATGTTAGCAGATGTATGCAGCGAGGTAATGAAACTATTTATAGTCTTCACATACCGCAGTACTGTAAAGAAAAGCTAACGACCTTCCTTCAGCTTGAGCATCAGCGAGAAATTCCTTCAATTTCTGAAAAGAAAGCTCTTTTGAGTATTACAGTTAATATACTAACAGCAAAACATTGTGCAATGATAGTTAACTAAATGACTAACTGTTTCAGTTATGGATGTCCCCATGCTTGTTCCTATCCATCTTTTTATGACAATTTGCAAACACTACATAGAGTATACTCCCATCATCCCAAAATATAAGCATTTCTAGGTTTTTTAGCAAATACTAACGTTAAGGGAAAATAATCCCTTTCAGTCACCTCAGTGGTCAAATTTCGATTTTTGAATTGCTTAGATTCCTCTCCTGAGCACCCGATTGGCTAAAAATGTATGGATTTCCGTGCATTGGAATCAGTCTCCCATAAATGCTTACATTGTGGCGCAAATCTTGAACCCTAGAAATGCTTATATTTTGGAACGGAGGGAGTATCTAAAGCCTATGTACTGATGAAGTACAAAACTGCAATCAAGTGTTATGGTTTCCATAATCTAACAATACAAACGGAAGAGTAAGGAATAAGTTGTTGATTCATGTTCCTTCCCTTTAGTATGACAAAGGCCTCTGATCAGCTTTCCTTTTTCACATTTAGTCACTAGCTCTATCATATGTAACTCGGAATCTTTGATGGTGAGTTTTACAAAAAAGAATATTTTGAGAAACATGAAATTATATTTATAATTTTCCAGTTCCAACAAATACATCCACAATGAGGCAACAGAAAATCAATGGGGAAGTTGGAGTTCCATTAATCCATTCTTTAAAGAACCAAATACCATGCACCATTTTCTTAATTTTTTTGCCGGGTCGGCCTAAGGAGGCCGACCAATTTCATTAAGGAAGGGAGAAAAGTAAAGTACAAAATGAGTGGGTTACATTGGCAGAGGAGAGCCAAGAAGGTCTAGCCAAAGGCTCAACCTAATGTAAAAGAAAGGGCCTCACAACTGGGCCACTCTAAACAAGTAAAAGCAGATATGGAATGGACTACTCTGTGTCGTCGTAGACAATCCCCGCTTGCTTCTAGAGGAGGAATCCTCTTTAATGTCTTCGGTAAGAGCCTCGGCCGTCTTAAATCTTTGCTCGAAAATTCTTGCATTCCTTTCTTTCCAGGTCAGCCAGCATATTAGCAAAAAGAAACTGTCAAAGTTGCCCCTATAGCGCGTCCGACAACACATCCTTTCCTTCAGCCACCAATCTCCCAACTGCAGCGTTGCCTCTCCCGGTAAATCAAAAGTGGCGTTCATCTAGCTTCTCGAAAGTTGCCAAACTGCGTTTGTGTAAGGACAAAGGACGGACATATGGTGGCAATCTTCGTCCTCTCGTTGGCAGAGGGAGCAAAGATCACCGTGTGGCCATCCTCTCTTGGCGAGGTTATTCGCTGTTAAGCAACGACCCTTGAGCGTAAGCCACATGAAGAAGCGCATTTTGGAGGGGGCTTTTGTGTGCCAGAGCAACACACCATAGGGGCAATCCACTCTAGCCGCACAGAATAGATCATACGCCAAGGATGTGGAGAAAAGGCAGTCCATCAGTTTTCATCTGACCGAATCCGCAACCGGTTGCAGGGTAACTTGCAATTCATCCCAAAGTTGGAAGAACTCCCCAATCGCCTCATTGGATAACGAGCCTTGTAGGTCCCGGACCCATCTGTGATTCACCAAGGCCTTAGCAACCGTCAGCCTAGAGCGACCGACAAAGGTGAAGAGAGCTGGCCATTTCCAAGCTATACACCCGTTTCCCATCCAGTTTGCCTTCCAAAAATTTGTGTCTGTCCCAACGCCAATCACGTACTGTGCCATCGACTTGAAGATTTCTTCCACCTCTTACCCTGGCGGTAGGCCGCCATGGTCCAGGGTCTGTTTTTCTGTTCTAGACTCTTGGTCAACCACTTTAGTCTCAGGGCTTGACCAAAAAGTTCAAGATCTTTCATCCCGAGGACGCCCTTTTCCACCGGAGTGCAGACATTGCGCCAAGAGACAAGGCAATGGCCTCCATTCACCTCCTCTTGTCCTTTCCAGAGGAAACCTCTACATTTGCGCTCAATGTCTTTGAGCGCCCACTTTGGCAATTGTAAGACCGACATGAAGTGTACTGGCAATGCCGAGAGCACCGACTTGACCAAGCGCAGTCTTCCATCGATGGATAACAATTTTGGCTTCCAGCCGGCTACCTTCTTTGCTAGCTTGTCAAGAATAGGTTGGATCTCCGCCTTAGTAGGTCGCCTTGTAGAAAGCGGGAGGCCAAGGTAGGTGATAGGGAAATTTTCCACTTTGCAAAGCAGGGTCCTTTCCACCACCTCGAGCTGGCTAGAGTTGCATCGAATCGGCGTAATTGCACTTTTGGAGAAGTTCGTTTTCAGCCCCGTTGCCTCGCCTAATAGGTTTAGAATTGCTCTGATCGTCCTCGCCTTGTCTGCCTTCGGCCGAAAAAAGATCACAGCATCATCTGCATAGATCGAAATGCTGGGCAGAAGGCTTCTTGAACAGGAGCTGACAGGAGGTTCACTGTTCTAGCCTGTGCCACCATTGCTTGTAGAGTGTCCATCACGAGCAGAAAAAGGAGCAGTGAGAGGGGATCACCTTGTCTTAGACCTCTTGCTAGCTTGAAAGCATCCATGGCCACCCCATTGATTCGAATACTATTCTCTGCCGTAAGAAGGAGAGCCGACAACCATCTTTTCCATTTAACCCCGAAGCCTCCGAATTCTAACATGTTCATCAAGAAACTCCAAGACACGGTGTCGAAGGCCTTAGAAATATCTAGCTTGAGCAAAATCATGGCTTTCTTTTTTCTATGCAGCTGTTGTACCAGTCCCTCGACAAAGATGAAATTCTCATGGATGTTCCTCCCGTTGATGAAGGCTGTTTGTGAACTTGGAGAAGTTGTGGATTAAGCTGATCGGTCGGTAGTCTTTTAGCAAGATGGGTACTTCAATCTTCGGTAGAAGAGTGATTACCGCCGAGTTTAGTAGGTCTAGATTTTGACTGTTCCCGGTCCAGAATTTGTCGAACGCTTTCATCAGCTTTGGCTTAATCACTTCCCAGCATTTTTGGTAAAAGAGCCCAGTGAATCCGTCCGATCCGGGCGATTTCTCATTTGGCAAATTTCTGATTACCGACCAGTCCTCTTCCTCGGTGAAGGGATCATCCAGACTTTCCAAGTTTGTTGTAGCCATCTGGATGTTTTGGAACATGATTCTCTTGGAGTCACGCTCCCCCGAACTCAACACCAGCTCAAAATATTCTCTGGCCAGGTCTTGCATGCCTTTCTATGTTGTTGCTACTCTCCCGTTGTTTTGAAGGATCGGGATCAATAATTTTCTCCTTCTGGCTTTTATCTTCATATGGAAGAAAGAGGCGCTAGCATCGCCTTCCTTTAAGTATCTTATCCTGGCCCGTTGCCCCAATCGAATGCGCTCTAGGGACGCTAGCACGAGGCATCTCCCCTTAAGTGCGGCTCGAAGGTAGCATTCTGCTTCAGATAACAGTCTCGACTCCTGAGCTACATCAAACCTCAAGATGACTTCGTTGGCAATTTGAATCTGCAGCCTGTAGCTGCTTATCCTTTTCTGCCCCCACAAGCTAAGTTTCTTGCACAGTCTAGCCATCTTGACATGGAGGATCACGAAAGGGTCATCGGAAGGGACCTTTTGCTGCCAGCTCTCCTTTACCACGTCCAAAAAACCATCCATCTTTGTCCAATAGGATTCAAACCTAAACTTTCTTACTCTGTTGCTTGTGTCTCCGCAGGTAAGAAGCAACGGGCAGTGGTCTAAAGCTGAAGTACTAAGAGCCTGCAGATTAGCTTCTGGGAAAACTTCCTCCCATTGAGTGGAAACAAGCAGCCTATCCAGCTTCTCCAAGGTTGGCCTGTGTTGTTTGTTACTCCACGTATATCGCCTGCCAAAGGTACATGTCCCGCAACTCAAGCTCATTCAGCTTATTGCGGAAAGCATTCATCAACCTTCTGTTAATTCTGTTGTTATTCTTGTCCGCTGCAGCAGCAATGAAGTTGAAATCACCTGTTATCATCCATTCTCCCGGACAACACTCCCTGACTGCTGTCAATTCCTCCCGGAATTGAATTCTCATCATCCTGTTGTGGTCCATAAACAAAGGTTAGGAAACAGGACCTATCCCCAATGATCCACTTCAGTTCCACAGTGATGGACCAGCGCTCCGAGTGAACCAGGCTTCATTGGAAGATTCCACCCTTCCAAGCAATTATCACGCCCCCTCTAGTTTGTTCTGCTGGTAGGGCGACAAAGCCATCGAAGCAAGGGCCACAAAGATCAAAAACAATGGCAGCATCCACCACATCTAACTTAGTTTCTTGGAAGCAAACAACGGAAACACCATAAGACACCACCGACTCTCTCACAAGGGCCCGCTTGTTAGTGTTATTGAGCCCCCTTACATTCCTCCCCAAAAGGCTGAAACTGACACAAGGCGACGACATTAAGGTTGTGTTCGTTGGTTAGTGTTGGAAACTAACCCTTCCAGCACGGAAAACGAAGCGACTCATTAGCGCATGATTAATTAAGTGTTGGATTAATATGATTTTTTAAAGCAACTTTCGTATAAAAACTTTTTACAAAAAATATACCGTTTAGCAGTTTGAAAAGCGTGCGTGTGGAAAAAGAGAGAGATGAGTTGGAAAAGTAGGGTGGAGAACACACAACCCTCACCCACCAAGGAGCTCGACCCCTTAAGCAGGGGAATCAATCACCTCCGGACCGCTTGCACCTGCCGGTAAGTCACACTTCAATCTCATTCTCATTCTGGAAGTGCTGCTGCTGTTGGGCAATGTCCACCTCCAATAGTTCTGCCAGCGCCTCAAGGTGCCGTTGAGCGAGCGGCTGGTCGAAGAGGCCAATGTACTTCTTCACCGAGTCCTCTGCCGCCTCCTCTTCCTTCTTGATAATTCCTAACTTCTTCATCGTCACTCTCGTAGCCTTGGCGATCGCATGGCGCCTTGCACCATTGCCCTGCAGCTGCAGTCTAGGACTCCGCCATGGCGTGAAATCCAGTGGGATTGAATTGCGGCGTTTCCCTTTTGGCACCGGCACTGGAGTTGGCGGCCGCGCACCCAGGATGGACAGCCGCGACGCTAAGGAAATTGAGTCTAAGAAGTTGAGTAGTAGTTGGTCGCCTTGTACATCAATAGCCGGGTCGTGGGCTACCAATGGCAGGAAGCAGCGTGGTGGCCCCTCGCGACGCCTCCCGTAGACCAGCGGGAGCTTCTCGATCAGCTGGGATGGGCCAAGCTGCTGGGCCGACCTCACCAGCCCTAGCTGTGCTTTGTCCTGCACGGGGTGCAAATCTTGGTCCGGCCCAAGCTTTGTCCCAGTCCGTGGCCCGTCACCAAACATCTAGGCTAGCTTCCCTGCCGGCCCAACCCGTAGGAGCCGGGTGGCCAACTTCGTCAGCAAGGGAGCTGAAGGTCAGCGACTGCTCAAAATTCCCGCGCATTTGCCCTAGCCCCTCGGGCTCGCCCTTCGTCGTGGTCGCCATTAATGCGGGCAGCGGTTCTGCCAAATCTTGGACGTGATCCTCAAACTGTGGTGCCTTGGCGATTGTGCCGACTGACCTCGACAGCTTTAACACTGCAGGCGGTGTGGCCGGACGTGTGTTGTCTCCTAACACCAGGACAGGCGAACCGTGGACCTCGTCCACCGGTCCACCCCGCGTACACAGCGGCGGCTGCTCTTTTGCCGCCGCGACAATGGTGCCCACCGCCTCCGCCGGTGGAGACACCAGCTGGACAGGAGACGACGAGACGCAGGCAAACTCCGCCCGGTAGCCAGCTAGAGTGAAAGCTTCACCCCCACTGTGTTCTTCCTTGGAGAGGCTGAGCGTGTACTAGGAACAACTCTCCTGGCTGCCGAAGATCTCGTCGACCGGCGGCATGTGAGGCGGCTAGCCCTTTCGGTGGGAGAGAGTCCCTACAGTTGGTGGAAGGCAGACCGGCAGGTGCTCCGAGGCCACTTTGTTGAGGAGAGGACTGAAGCGCAAGTGGCTGGCTCTCGTCACGTCTCCCCATCACCGACGCCCCCCCACCAGAAGCTTTCCCCGCCGCCATGACGCGAAGCCCCGCCACCGGCTCCAAGCGCTATGGGGAAGGGAAACTCCCCTCCCTCTCAAGATCTGAACCCAGCGCCCCCACCAGCGCCGAAGGCTGAACGTCATTCCCCGCCGCCACCACAGCCGCCTCCTGTGGTACCGCACTGCCTTGCCACGGTGAAGGCACCACCCTTTGTACCACTTGACCTTCAACCGGTGTTCGGGAAAGGCTTTCCCCGAGGAAGCCTCGGAAGGAGCAACCCGCCGCACCGTCGATGAAGACCAAGATCGGCCTGGTAACTCCCCGGCCACCCCATTTGCCCCGCTGAAAGTACGATTGCCTCCTTGCTCCGAAGTCCACGGGCCAGTACCATCGACCCTGCCTGCCCAACAAGAGAAAGTGACCCGCCGGGGGACTTCGTCGTCATCGTCGTTGTCGTTCGAGGCCATAAGCACTGGGACATTGAGCGGTGTCGGATCGATAAGCTCCTCAATGTGCACCAGGATATCATACATGAGGGAACTCTTGTGAAGAGGTGCTTTCAGGATCAGGGTTCGCCCGGGAAACCACTTCCAGTGTGGCAGACCGCCGCCTACATGCTCGGGAATCTCCACCTCTAGCACCGTCGGGATCTTGCACGGGTTGGACAACCAAGCAAAGAGAGTTAGCACCAGGGCGTCATCCAGGGGAACCATCTCAACCAGCTCGCCTCCTAGCTCGCGGACGATCTGGGACACAACACCCTCGTCCCAAGCGTGCTGGGGAAGGCCCTCGAGGGAGAGTTTCGTGAAGAACTGCATCTTGGTGCTCCTGGCTTGCAACCTCCTGTGCCAGCGCTTGAACACGATGGCCACCCCTTTGCAGAACACTTCCTTGGACCTCCCCAGGACCCAGTCTCTATCCCTCTGCTGCCGGAACACTATTGAGGTAATCCTCCGGCATGGTTACCTCCACCCGGAAGTTGGAGGGCAAGACACCGCAGCTGACCACGACTTCCACCATCTCCCTTGGCGAGACCTGCGGCTGCTGGCCCAGAACTGTGGCTAGAAGCGCCTTGCACTCCAGGTGGGCTTTGTTGTCTACCATCCGAGGCGTCCAGGAGACTGTGCAGTGCCCTCTTCCTGGCCGCAGATCCGAGTCTCCAACGCGCCATTCCTCCCAAACGTGCGTCGGCTGCTACGCGCAGATCTGGAAGCCCGCCATCTCGATCGACACGGCCGGGGTTGTGGAAGTCGACCCCCTCTGAACGGCAGCTACCCGAACCGATTGGCCGTCGGGCAAAGCAGCCCTCACCTCCCTTGCCGCCGAAAGCGCCGGCTGAGCTGCATGCGTTGGTGGCCCAGGATGTCTCACGCGGCTGCCAACAGCACCGTCGAGCCTGGGCTGCCCTGGCTGCGGCTCCCACGCAGGCGACTAGGAGTTCGAGCACTTCTTGGCGATGTGGCCGGAGTACCAGCAGGTGTAGTAGCGGGTTTGGTTGAAGCAGGAAGACTTCTGATGTCCTACATCCAAGCAGTTGAAACACCTCCCTTGAAGCCAACAGGGGATCGGACGTGGTGCCTTGAAAGCGGTCTGATGGTTGGTGGTTGGGGCAGTGAGGGAGCGCCATGAATGTTGCTTGCTCCTACGACGGACCTCAGTCCAAGGACCTCCATCGTCTTCCGCTTGTTGGTTCGTGACCACCGCCAATGGCCCCCTCGAGACGACCTCGCTCCAGGATTGCCTTCCTAGGCGCGACATGGCGTTGGACTGGAGAGCTTTGGTGGCCGTCTGCGCCGGAGTGGTCGCCGGCATGGCAGGTGGCCGTCGTGGCCGGAGCGGCCCTTGTCGGCGCAAGGAGGTGGCTAACCTAGAGAACTCAGTTCCCCGGATGGGTTTTACAAAACTGAAAAAATTACAATCCTTCGCTATGCTGCAATCCCATTTTTTTAATCGTAATCAGCGAAAATAAAGATTTGAGAAATTTCTGTTCATGTGACTAACAACAAAATCTCAGGCAACCGACCTTGTAAAATATCTCAGACCCTGGACCATCTTTTTCAGATGTTGTCAATTCCTGCTCAACCTTTTCCAGTCCCTTTGTTATCGCTTGCATTTCTTCAGCCAACTCTTTCAATTGAATCTGTGATTCACCACCACACTGTAAGCAAGCAAAACAAACACAACGTGGATCTAGAATTAATTAATATATCTAAGTTACCTTTGATGCAGGTTCTAAATATGTGAGGTCCTTGTTAAAATCAAGAACTTCAGGAAGCTTGTCAGAAAGAACCTGCGAGCGCAATAAACTTTCAGAAAGAGTTCATCAAAGTGCATACTTATTCAGAGCTTTGCCACAAAAGTATCAACTTCATGACAAAAAATCACTGCAAATATACTGGTTATAAAAGCAACCAATCCAAACTTACAGACAATGATTCATATCTACCTTTGTCATATGCTCTTCTTCCCTTTTTTGAAAAAAATGATATTATATTTGAAACATGGGAAGAAAGGACAGACAAAAGATGGGCAATACAGTCACTGTTGTAGGAGAAACAGGAAAAGGTCCCTAAACACAAACTGATTACCACACACAGTAGTAGAAAATACTGTCCTGCTCACAACTGAATGCAAAATTTTAATGAGAAACCACTGTATGCAGTTGGTCAATGTACTGTCTAAACCAAAATTGGAGTTTTTAGTTTTAGATAACCTTTCTCTTCCTACGGTAATGACCAACCATCATGATAGAATCACAGTGATACTATTTAGACATACCCTTGCTAGATCCCTTCTCTAGGTCTAGATCATCAGAAATTTAGTATGTGGAACTTCTATTTCTATGCACCAGTAACTTTCCGCAAAACGAGCAATACTTTCATAACCATGTGGTTCAGTGATACTTCAAAACACACAAAAAAGAGAGGATTACTGAAATTAAATGCCATACCTTGCATAAATAATGCATGAGAGTCATCCTATTATTACGTGCCCGAATATCAATGAGTTTAAGAAGACTATCCAATCTAAATCCAACAGCCGACCCTGAAAAACAGGCGGTTGTGATTAAATATGAAGAATATAATCAACAGTTCGCTATCAATATTATGTGGTTAAGAGAAATAATAGTTAAAGATATATAATAGCTATACTGAACTTGACCATGCTGTTTGAAACAAGAATGCAGGAATTCCAGTCCATAAAGCCTAGCTACATCTTTACTCATGACAATTTTTAAATCTTCAATTTTATTTTAACCAACATTTTCTATGATATGCAACAAAAATGATTTATTGGTAAAACTAGAACAAGATTTTCTTTAAAAAAAGAGAGATGCCATGTGCACTGTATTTCTTCACGTTGGAATGTCAATTTGCAAAATCATATCGTAAACATATCAATCTTACACCAGACTTAATGACTCACCCCTTGCAGTTCCTTGGTTTAATGCATTTCCCAAAGAAAGAATTGTTTGCATCACTCGCTTAAGCTTGACAGAGTTCCTGACCTGTCCAAATAACAATATATAACAGCATGTTTTAACTCGTCAAACGGAAAAAAAGTTGAGGTCATGTTATATAACAGTGTACCTCTTCAGCAACAGAATTGATAGTATTCAAGCTGTTTTTCAGATATGCAACCTGAAAGAATACACAGAATTACGCGGCAAAAAAATAAATAAAATGATGCAAATATTCTGCTAACCTGTGTAAGAAACTTAATCTTAAAGGATAAGATTCTCAGTTTTGCCTCCACTCTTGGGACTTTCATCATTTCCAAGAAGAACTACAATTACAGAAGTAAGTCAGTGATGCCTTTGTGTTCATGGAATGAGATTAAGCACAAATTCAATATAACAATTGATACAAGCTAAGCAGTAAACAAGCTATACATTACATGGCACTGGGAAGATGATGAAAAAAATTGATCATTTTACTAGCTACATAACTTCCAAGAAACATCCAGACAAGACTGGGTGAAATAGTTGGCTGTATGATCTCCCACTAAGATTGAGTATATCTTGGGATGAACTATGAAATTCATTATTTACACAGTTACCAAAACAAAAGGTCACCACCAACAAAACATCAACTAGAAAAGAAAATTAGTGACCTGTTCACATTTCCCTAGGTTCTCTTTGTTGCCTGTAAACCCCTGAAAAAGTAGGAGGAAAAACCTTGGTCAATCAGCAGAATACACAAAAATTCCACGAGAACAGTGCAATAAGAATTTGAGAGTCTAATGATATTTCAAAGAGGAATCTGCCGAGTAGAAATATACTTTGAGTAGTTCCATTTCTTCCTTAGTTGGACAGAACTTTATTAGATAATCTACTTGATCACCATCAACAATGGAATCGTCAAGTGCAAGCACCGAATCCTGAAAAAGAGACCACAATTATCAACATAAAGCACTAGTTCAGTACAGCTGCCAAACACTTTACGCTCAGTAACAGTTGCAACCATAGGTAACTAATATAACCCAAACCAGGTTTAGGAAGTGGCATTTGTAAGATTAGCTATTCTAGTCTATCAGCAAGGCCAGGGGCGACTCCACATACATGCCATGTGATGTGCAGGACACAGGCTAAACTTTGAAAACCTATTAATCCTAACTCATGTTACCATGTAAACAGAGTATTAGATCCATAATTCATCGATATAGGACACCCAGTAATTTTCATTCTAGATTCGTCCCTGCAAGGCTATGCATCAACTGTGACAGTTTACTTTTACTTTTCAAGAGCCTAATCCTCATAACTGAAAAATTACTATCTTGAGATGATATCCCTTCAACAAAATTGTGGAGTTTGTTACCATCAGATCAGGTAGTGGCATCTTAATGTTTCTCAGCATAATTTCACAATTCTTTGAGCGCTGAAGGTCAATCTGCAGAAGAAAAGGTTAATCTTATTTACTTTTCACTTAAATTTTCTCATTACTTGTGAATATTTGCAGTAAGGAATGTGAAGTATAAGTACCAAAAGAACTTTTTCTTGTTTCACTGCAACAGAAGGACGTTGGCGTGCCCGTTTTGCCTCCATGTTTGGCATGGCTACTGAGAAAAGACTTTCAAGCTCCGAAATATCTATCTCTGGGGTTCTGGTGAAGATATAAATGGACTAACATGTTATAGTGCTACCATTAGCATTTACCTGGAAAATAATGGCATAAAATGTTGGGAATACCTTGATGCTTCATCAGACTTCTGTGTTTCAGCCCATAAGCTCCCCTGTGTAGCTCTTGACACTTTCACCTAGTGCAACGGCTTCAGTGGTGTCCTCTTAGATGACTGGGTGGGCCGCAAACTTCTAGGACTTCTGGACCAGGCTGAGCCACGGTCCTTTGCGCCAAATGAGAATGTAGGAGGTGGGGGAGGGGCTGAACTGACAACATTACCCTTGCTTGGCAAAGAGTTCGAGGAATTCTTAGGAGGTGGGCCTGGTGGAGGTGGCGGTGGTCGGGTTATCGTTTGCTCTTGTGAAGGTTTGCTGACCCCAACTAGCTTCAGAGGAGGCAATGGGGGTGCAGGTGGTGCTGATGGTGCAGAAGTGACATGAGATGACCTGGGATACAGTGGTGGGGGAGGTGGGGGACTAGGGGCTGCCACATCATTTCCTTTCCTTGTGGATGGCAATGAAGAAGTTTGAGATGGAGGAGGGGGTGGTGGTGGAATTCTTTTACTTGTGGATGGAAATGAAGAAACCAAAGAGCTAGTTTGAGATGGAGGAGGTGGCGGTGGAATGGGCGGCGTTTGCATCCCTGGAACCATTGGAGGAGGTGGAGGTGGAGGTGGCGGTGGAACAGCCGGTGCTTGCAGCCCTGGAGCTGATGGAGGAGGTGGCGGTGGAATGGGCAGTATTTTCATCCCTGGAATCATTGGAGGAAGTGGCGGTGGCGGTGGCGGTGGAACAGGTTGATGCTTGTATCCCTGGTACTGCTGAAGGAGGTTGTGGGGAGAAAATGATGATACGGGAAATGGCGGGGTGGGGGTGGCAGCGGCGGAGGGGGTGGAGCTGGAGATTGGCCTTTCTTTAGCGGTGCAGAAACCACAGATGAAGTAGATGAATGTATCAAGTTTGAAATTAATGTTGGTTGTATTGGCGGAGGAGGTGGTGGGGGTGGAGGCTGAGACGGTGCAACCTTTTCTTTAGTGCTTGTTACCTCTTTACCATATGACAAAGGAAACATCACAGTGGATGGTTTTAGAGGGGGTGGCAGTGGCGGCGGCAGGGGTCGGGATGCTGCAGTTGAAACTGAAATTAATGAGGTCAGAGTGTCTGAAGTAGGAGGGATTGCAGGCAAAGCTTCTGGGACATATGTTTTTGTATGGCTAGGTTCCTTTTCTATGGACAATAGAGAATCTGATGACAATGCAGTGACACCGGAAGCTCTAGAAAATTCAGGTGGAAACTTCTCAAGGTTTTCACAGGCAGTTTCTTGAGATTTAACCAGCTCTTCATTTCTTGCAAGAGCTAGTGGAGAGGCTGATGATTCTGGAGGTTGTGAAGGGGAGGGCATGATCGATCTAAGGGAAACGCTGATTATACTTGTTCTAGTATTAATGGGTAAAATAGGGGAAACAGGGGCTAATGAGACAGTGGGTGGTGGAGGAGGAAGTGGCGGAGGTGTGCACAATGCTATCAAGGATGCTGTCGATGCTGAATTATTTACAATAAGAGGTGAAGGTTCTTGGTTTACTGGAGTTTGTGAACCAGACTTCTCAGCTGATTTTGATGCTGATTGTGCTGGTGCATTTTGCACTGCAGAATCTATCAATCGCTGTGGCTGAACTGGTGAGGACGGTGCTTGGGGTATAACTGTGCTTGAAGGTAGTGCCATTGATGAAGCACTGGTCTTTGGCATCTTAACCTTAGTAGGTGACAACAGCACTGATGGAGGCCTTGTTCGTGAAGGAGCTACTTCTATTGTTTGTATTTTCGATGGAACTTCAGCTGAGGTTGAATGTAGGGGATCTTGTTGAAGTTCAGTGCTACCAACCATAACATAGTCATCTGTTAACTTCAAAACAAGTGAAGACGAGCTTTCACCAGAGAGACTATCAAAGTCAAGTTCTTCTTTAGTATCGAAGAAAGTCTCGGGCCCATCAGCAGGAGATTCATCTATATTTCCTTGAGAAGTGGATGGTGTATTTCGTTGAGGTATGTGAAACGAAGTATCCTTCTTCCCATCCAACCAGTCCAAATGGTTGAATATATCAAGCACCTTAGCGAACTCTTCAATACCAAGTCCTTGTTTCTCTTGATGACTAACCGGCTCTGTTGTGATGTGTGAAGTAGTTGCATCCATATCAGAGAAAATAACCTAACATAACAGAAGGTGTATTTAAAAATCCATGTATAAACAGAAATATGCTAGTTTGCCACTAGGTATAAACACTTGCCTCAGCTCGAAAATCTTTAGGGAATTGGTCTTGTGTGTTCCATAACATGTCTATTTGATCACGATTAAGCATCAATATGTTTGACCTGATGAAAGCTGTATTGAACATGATACGGAATACCATGTCCTCACGATCCAGATCCTCATACAGATTGATACATTCTAGGACAACATCCCCTTGGACATGACATTGAAGGTTTATTTTCACCAGTTCATCTGCCTAAGATCATAAATGGTTAGTTCACTTTCGACTTTCATGAAGGCTAGACCGGAAATTGTACAAACTTCAAATATAATCAACATAAAACCCTATTGATGAGACAGCAAAGTAGTTTTAGCTAAACGAATGCTGCAACGTACGTCACAAAGCATCCACTTCAAAACAACCACAATGCAAGACCAGGGAAAAGACAAGACAATTACCTGTGAATAGAAACGGACAACGTTGCTTCTCTTTGGAGTTGAAAAAAGTACTTTAGGAGTCTGATCAGTAGGCATAAGTGGATCTGGCCCATATATCCTGAATATTGGACGGAAACCACCTTGACCATGAAAATCTGGAACCATCCTCAAAATCACAGAATCCAATGTCAGGACTCTATCAGACGGAGGCCACTCAGGCATGACATTCCTCATTGAAACATAGCGCAAGTATCTCAGTTGAGATGGCATGGGATTCAGAGGTGAAAACATCTCCAAGAGCTCTACTGGCGATTGCTTATAAAGCATCTCCAGTGTTTTCTGCTCATCAGAATACTGTCCCAGGTATATCAGGAGAGCAGCTAACATGAAAGCCAGAGTAGGCCAGCATCCTTGTTCACAGTGCATTATCAGAAAGTTACGCTGACCCAAAGAGAGCCAGCTTTCACTCGATTTCAAGATGCAGTGGACCATTTCCATGGTGAGTAGTGGACACCCCTCATAGTGGCCAGGGTAGTCCAACACGGTCATACCATACTCAGATAAAATGTGATATATGGGGCTTTCTTCATCTCGAATGCCAAAATTCGAGATCATGAATGAGTGATCACCAAAATTATCTAGAAGATGGGCTGCAACACCTCTTATGTGGGCTTCAAAATGGTCATCCTCCATCTCTTTCATGGAGAAGCAATGATCAAAAACTGAAATAGATAAAAGTTACATGTGTCAAGCATCCTCAGCTCTATTTTGAGTTCTTTTATCTTCACGCAGTTAACTAATGAACAGATAATGTGATGGAATAAGTCTAGTACTGATTGGTCTTGGTTTTTGTGTGCTTTTGGGATGCTCTAGGACAGCATCTCCTTTTTGCTAGCATCTCCTTTTTGCTTTTTAGACTAGCATCTTAGACTAGCATCTAGCATCTTTGATTAGCATATGCTTGGCTGCCCACTAGCCTATATATATATAACACCAACCCCTTGGTTGGTATGGCTTGGAGTTAGTGAATGAAAGAAAATCAGAAAATTGCCCCATCTTGAGTGCCATCCTCTTCTCAATGAGAGTAACCATTGATATACTAACATCTGGTATCAGAGCCACACTTTCCTGTAGGCTAAACATCTCCTGTTCCACCCCTTCTCAAGCTCGGTTGAGCTCTCAGCTAGCAGCAGCGGCAGCACCGGTTGCACCTCTTTTCCCCTTTCCTTCCCCCTCACCACGCAGCAGCCTCCCGGAGGCGCGCCATGTCCGACGCTCGGTCTCGGCGTTCGGTCGTCTCGAGCACTCGGCATCAGCAGGACGCCGAGCTCGCCGCAGCAGAAGAGCGCAGGCGAGCAACAGCTCAGACCACTGCAGTAGCAGCGAGGGCGGCCAGACTCGCGGCAGTGGAGTTGGCAGCAGCCAGGGCGGAGGCGGAAGCAGAGGCGACGGAAGATGTGGCACGTGCGGCGGAGGTAGAGGTTGAGACCTTGCGCAGCAACATCAACGGCTCCATCGCCGGCAACATCACCGCCGACAGGGAGCCTGAGGAGCTGGCAAGAAGAAGGGCGCGGGAGCGGGCAGAGCGGTAGGCAGCAGCCCACCCCCACGGCGGCGGCGGTGACCCAAGGGACCGCGCGCCGGCCGACAGCGACCAGGCCGGGCGCAGGCGCAAAGGTAGCCCCCCTGGGAGGTGCGGTCGCGGCAGCCCAGATGGGCGTGCGCGCGCCGGTTTTTCCCCTGACGGACGCGACGAGCGCGACCTCAGGCGCGGCCCTCACGTCAACCCAGCGCTGGAGGAGATCCAGCGGCTGCGGGAGAGGGCCGCCCAGCTCGAGGCGGAGCTGGAGTTCAACCGCCGGTGCGGCGGTTGGGACGACGGAGACCGCGACCTTCACAGGCGGCGCCGCTCTCCCTCCCCAGGCCGACACCACGGGGTCCAGGCTGTCGTCAGGGAAGTCGGCCCCGGCGGTGGGTGGCCTACCCTCACCAAGACCAACTACATCGAGTGGGCCGTGGTGATGAGGGTACGGCTCCTAGAAGCGGACTGCCAAGGAGGCTTGGGACGCCATCGCTGCGGCACGCATCGGCAGCGACCGCGCTCGCAAGTCCACACTGCAGGCACTCCGCAAGGAGTGGGAGAACCTGGCCTTCAAGCCAGGTGAGGATGTTGATGACTTTGCCCTTCGTCTCAACACTCTTTTGCAGAAGATGGTGCAGTACGGCGACAACACCTACGACGAGGAGAGAGCGGTCGAGAAGCTCTTCCGCTGCGTCCCAGAGAAGTACAGGCAGATCGCTCGCTCGATCGAGTCTCTGCTGGACCTCTCCACGATGTCGATCGAGGAGGTGTTAGGCCGCCTCAAGGTCGTCGACAGTGATGAGCCACAGCCTCTCTCGGGGCCTATCATCATTGGCGGGAAGCTCCATCTCACTCAGGAGCAGTGGGAGGCCTCTCAGGGTGACGGGAGGATGGGGGAGTCTTCTTCCTCGACAGGCGGCCGCAAGCCGCGCAAGGCGCGCGGAGGTGTCCAGCTGCGGTGGGCGCGAAGACGCGCCGAGGGTGGCGCTCGCAGAGGCATCCAGGGCGGCGCCGTCGGCAACCACAAGCCGGCACGAGACGACACCTGCCACAACTGTGACAAGCTTGGCCATTGGGCCAAAGACTGTCGACAGCCACGACGGCCAGGCCCACGTTGCACAGGTGGAGGAGGAAGAGCTGGCTCTGCTCCTGGCACACGCAAGCATCGAGCTATCTCCAGCGGCACCGGCCGCAACAGCTTTCCTCCACCTCGACGAGCCGAAGGTACACGCCTTCCTCAGCAACAGCTTCAGCAACGACAAGGCTGATGGGTGGTACCTCGACACCGACGCCACCCATCACATGACTGGCCGGCGGGAGTTCTTCACCGAGCTTGACTCCAGCGTCCGAGGCTCCGTCAAGTTTGGGGATGCCTTCGGCTTGGAGATCAAGGGCGTCGACTCCGTCACCTTCTCCGCCAAGTCCGATGAGCACAGGCTGCTTACCGGAGTCTACTACATCCCCGCGTTGATGAACTCTATCATCAGCGTGTGACAGCTGGATGAAAACGGCTCACGCGTGCTGGTCGAGCATGGAGTCATGAGAATCTGGGATCGCCGTCGCCGCCTCCTTGCCAAGGTAATCAGAGGCACTAATCGACTCTACATCCTCGGCGCGCAGGTGGCACAACCAGTTTGCCTCGCCGCTCGTCGGGACGACGAGGCGTGGCAGTGGCACGAGCACTTCGGGCACCTCCACTTCGAGGCCCTGAAGCGGCTCAGTGCCAAGGAGATGGTGCGAGGCCTGCCATGCCTTGACCACGTGGAGCAGCTCTGCGACGTCTGCGTCCTAACAAAGCGGAGGCGACTCCCCTTTCCTCAGCAGACGAGCTTTCGAGCCAAGGAGCGGCTCGAGCTCGTGCACGGGGACTTGTGTGGCCCAGTGACACCGGCCACACCAGGAGGACGACGTTACTTCCTGCTGCTCGTCGACGACCTCTCCCGCTACATGTGGGTGATGGTCCTCGGCAGCAAGGGAGAGGCTGCGGACACCATCAGGCGCGCGCAGGCTGCTGCGGAGGCGGAGTGCGGCCGCAAGTTGCGCGTGCTGCGCACCGACAACGGCGGGGAATTCACGGCGGCTGAATTCGCGTCGTACTGCGCTGATGAGGGCATTCAGCGCCACTACACCACGCTGTACAGCCCGCAGCAGAACGGCATCGTCGAGCGGCGCAACCAGACGGTTGTGGGGATGGCTCGGGCTCTCCTCAAGCAGAGGGGGATGCCGGCCACCTTCTGAGGAGAGGCGGTGGTGACGGCCGTCTACATCCTCAACCGCTCGCCTACCAAGGCCCTCGATGGCAGGACACCGTACGAGGCTTGGCATGGGCGCAAGCCGGCGGTCTCCCACCTGCGGGTCTTCGGCTGCCTCGCGTTCGCCAAGGAGCTTGGCCACATCGGCAAGCTCGACGACAGGAGCACCCCAGGGGTGTTCATCGGCTACGCGGAGGGCTCGAAGGCCTATTGCATCCTCGACCCGGAGACACAGCGTGTGCGCACGGCGCGCGACGTAGTGTTCGACGAAGGGCGAGGGTGGGGATGGGACAAGGCGGTGGACGATGGCTCGACCTCGACGTACGACGACTTCACTGTCGAGTACGTCTACTTCGAGGGAGCTGGGGGAGTAGGCAGCTCCTCTTCACAGAGCGTGTCTACCCCAGTCCCCGAGCTTCCACCTACTCCGGCAGCGACACACTCTCGAGCTATGACTTCGGCTGCGACCAGCTCTTCGCCGACACCACAACAGCCGGCGATCCCACGCGCTCCAGCACCTACAGCTACTCCTCCGGGCACGCCTACTCCGACACCAGCTCGTGTTGAGCGCAGCCCGGTGGAGTTCGCTACTCCGCTCTCCCACGACGGGGAGCGCATCGACGCGTACCACGACGGCGAGCAGCTATGGTACCGTACGATGGAGGACCTTCTCGGCGATCAGCCGGTGCCGGGACTGGTGCCTCGCGACCTGGAGGCGCAGTTGCACCTTGCGTGCGACGACGGTGAGCCTCGGTCTTTCGCAGAGGCCGAGAAACATGCGGCATGGCGTGCCGCGATGCAGTCGGAGATGGACGCGGTTCAGGAGAACCGCACCTGGGAGCTTGCTGACCTCCCTCGTGATCACCGCGCGATCACCCTTAAGTGGGTGTTCAAGCTGAAGAGGGATGAAGCCGGTGCCATCGTCAAGCACAAGGCTCGCTTGGTGGCACGCGGTTTCGTGCAGCAGGAAGGGATCGACTACGACGATGCCTTCGCTCCCGTGGCACGGATGGAGTCCGTGCGACTCCTTCTTGCGCTGGCTGCTCAGGAAGGCTGGGGCGTCCATCACATGGACGTCAAGTCGGCGTTTCTGAACGGCGACTTGAAGGAGGAAGTCTACGTGCACCAGCCGCCGGGTTTTGTGATCACCGGCATGGAGAGCAAGGTGCTACGCCTGCACAAGGCCCTCTACGGCTTGCGGCAGGCACCGAGGGCGTGGAATGCCAAGTTGGATTCCACGCTCAAGAGGATGGGCTTCGAGCAAAGCCCACACGAGACGGCCATCTACCCGCGGGGCAATGGAGGACATGTCTTGCTGGTGGGTGTCTACATCGACGACTTGGTGTTCACCGGCACCAAGGATGCGGAGGTGGCGGCGTTCAAGGAGGAGATGAAGGCCACCTTCCAGATGAGTGATCTGGGGCCTCTCTCCTTCTACCTGGGGATCGAGGTGCATCAGGACGACTCCGGGATCACGCTTCGACAGACCGCCTACGCCAAGCGCGTCGTTGAGCTGGCTGGGCTCACCGATTGCAACCCAACCCTCACTCCGATGGAGGAGAGACTGAAGCTGAGCCGTAACAGCACGACGGAGGAGGTGGATGCTACACAGTACCGGCGTCTTGTGGGGAGCCTTCGCTACCTCACCCACACATGGCCGGACTTGGCTTTCTCCATCGGCTACGTCAGTCGGTTCATGCAGCGACCGATGACGGAGCACCAGCAGGCTGTGAAGAGGATCATCCGCTATGTTGCGGGGACTCTCGACCACGGTCTCCACTACCCGAGGTGTCCTGGCAAGGCACACTTCGTCGGGTATAGCGACAACGACCACGCCGGCGACATCGATACCAGCAAGAGCACGAGCGGGATTCTCTTCTTCCTCGGCGAGTGCCTCGTTAGCTGGCAGTCGGTCAAGCAACAGGTGGTGGCCCTGTCCAGCTGCGAGGCCGAGTACATAGCGGCCTCCTCTGCTTCGACCCAGGCGCTCTGGTTTGCTCGACTGCTTGGTGATCTCCTCGGCAGAGACACTGGAGCGGTGGAGCTCAGGGTGGACAGCAAGTCCGCTCTGGCCCTGGCCAAGAACCCCGTTTTTCACGAACGGAGCAAGCACATCCGGGTGAGGTACCACTTCATCCGAGGCTACTTGGAGGAAGGGAGCATCAAGGTGAGCTACATCAACACCAAGGACCAGCTTGCGGACTTGCTCACCAAGCCCCTTGGGAGGATCAAGTTCCTTGAGCTTTGCTCCAGGACCAGGATGGTTCAACTGTCCCACAAGACGACGCACAAGACTTAGGGGGAGAATGATGGAATAAGTCTAGTGCTGATTGGTCTTGGTTTTTGTGTGCTTTTGGGATGCTCTAGGACAACATCTCCTTTTTGCTAGCATCTCCTTTTTGTTTTTTAGACTAGCATTTAAGATTAGCATCTAGCATCTTTGATTAGCATATGCTTGGCTGCCCACTAGACTATATATATGTAACACCAATCCCTTGGTTGGTATGCCTTGGAGTTAGTGAATGAAAGAAAACCAGAAAATTGCCCCATTTTGAGTGTCGTCCTCTTCTCAATGAGAGTAACCATTGATATACTAACATAATGTAGCAGTTTTTTGGAATATAATACAACTTTTTAGGGAGAATATAGCATGCATCACGTATAACTCTCATGGCCCTAAAAGTCTCTAATCCAAATTGTGCTATACTACAACATTTCAGAAGTGCCAAATCTTAACTCAACTATGCTTAAATTATCAGCCTATCCATATCAATCAAGCTGAAACCTTTTCAAAAGAGAAGCTAGGTTGGATGAATCTTTCCATGGTAAACTTGGCAAGAAACTGAAGGCATGGCAGTGCAAAAGGAAATACTAGTTCCATTACCGTATATGTTGTCCGTGATTAGAAGCAACCCGTCGGGCGGTTTCTTGAAGAAGAACTTCCGGAACAGCGCCATGGCGCAACCAAATCAAGAACTCCAATCTGCGAACCAATCAGCGAGAAATCCAAGAACTCCCGACGGCGACCTGTAGCGACGGATTTGGGTCGCCAACTTGCAATCCACCCCCAAGAAGACGCTATTTCGTGAACTCCACTTCAGAAAATGCTCCGCCTTTGAGGATTTGGGCAGTTAGTTGCAGTACCACAACTCAAAATATTGCGGAAGAAAAAAAAACGCTCGAAAGCTCCGAGCAATCTTCTTGCAGTGAACTCCTAATTAGGGGTTTGAAATCGAAGCGCACGGAGAAAAGGTGGTCGCTTTTGTTGATTCTAGGTGGTGATTTGGGAAATGGAGAGAGGAGGAGGAAGAGGAGAAGAAACTCAAGAAAGCCGGAAGACGATGAGCATTGGGCGTTTGACTAAATTTAATTATTTTTAGGCGCAGCTGTTAATCTGCTCTTTACTCTACCCCCTTTCATTAAGAATTTTTTTATTGTTATTCCTTCCAATTTTTTTATTTGGCGTGTCAATGGAAGTCTGTGTTTGGTTTCAAAATAAGTATTTTCGGTCAACTTCATGGAAAACCTACCCATCCTGACAATCTTTACTGATGGTCCATGTGCTTGTCCAAGATATCTTTAACTTTTTTTTAAAAAAAAGCAAATATAATGGTGCACTAAATTACAATTTAGGAAGGTTTTACAGGATAAATCTGCTTACTGTTTGTCTTAATTGCAATATTAGTTATTAGAAACAAAAAAAAAAGTCAGTTTCTTCCTCCTGGGGAGAGCAAGCGAAGTATCCGTTGCTTTCGCAATTGATCCTTTTCAGATTTCGTTTTTGGCTTTTCTTTGTGCTGGGTTCTCTAATCTCTACGCCAATTAAAGTTACCATGATGATTTTGTTAACAGAAAAGGCATATGATTAAGCAGTGAGTCACGGTGATTTTGGGGGATCCGGGTGGGGGCGGCGGTTGGTAGTTAGCATATCTGCCGCCAAATTCAGAACAAGCCGCATGCCCTTCAGTCCTTCACCCGGAGCTTGTACTAATAATCCTGTAAAAACCAAATTCACCTGAAAGTTTCAACCAAGCTGCAAGAGATGAGATAAAAGACAGAGAGAGAGAGAGATTTACAGAATCTTTGTATCTCCTAGCAAAAAAATAATAATATTAAAATAATAAGAAATAAATCTCTGATTCTAAACTCTGCAGTGAGCTAGTTTTCATGTGCTGTATCTTGATCTTGACTCGTATTAGGAAGCATTGACAGTAATCTTTATCAAGGCAGCTGGGAGCTGGAGCTTAAGATGGCCGGTGGCCGGTGTATGACAGCAACAATGATCATGAGAGTAGTTACTAGTATTAACTAATGTAGCCTACTTCACAAGCTTGTGCTGCGCCCAAAGGGGTTGGAAGCACGTCACCTGTCTGCAATCTGCAATGGATTTCTTTTTTCCTTTGGCATCTTCTCAAGCTTCCTACTACTAAGCACAGGAAAAAAGCATATATATAAATTGTTTCTTTGTGGTCGCTGATCGCTATCTGCATCAGAGTTGTTTAGTTTCCCGTGGCCAGCAGTCACCGACAAATCGACGGCGAGTCGCCGGCGTCCATCAAAAGGGACATGCATGCAGTGATGCAAGAATGCATCGAAGATTCAGAAATTCAGGATCAGATATGTTTTTTTTCTTCAGACTAGTCACCTACGGTTTACTATTACTCCCAGCTATGACTGATAAACCGTGAAAAAAAAATACAAAGCAAGCAAAATAATTTTGTAAGTAAAACTTTACATATGTATTGTTATTAGAAAATAGAATACGGTGAATAAACTTTATTGTGGTTTAAAAGCCAATATTAAAAAATAGAACACGATGAAAAAACTTAAAATCAATTTGAAATTAAGTTTTACTAAAATTTAAATTTTAGGTATGACTAATAAGCTACGAGCAGATGACAAGAGATACTTCTGTCACAAAAAATGAAGAATCGCTCACTTTTCTTCGGCTGTGTTCTTTCCCATCTTTCCTGACCCATTTTTCTCTTTTTCACGTGCACTTCTGTCACGAAGAATGAAGAATCGCTCACTTTTCTTCGGCTGTGTTCTTTCCCATCTTTTCCAACCCACTTTTTTTTTTCACGTGCACATTTCTTAAATTACTAAACGATGATTTTTGTAAAAAAAAATTTATACGAAAATTGTTTTAAAAAATTATATTAATCTATATTTTTTAAAAAAATTAATACTTAATTAATCTTATGCTAATGAATGTTCCGTTTTGTGTGCGGGAGGACCAAACACAGCCTTCTTCTTCATCATGGGCAGCGTGAAGAAAATGGGAGCTGATTGCCTGATTGGCGCTTTGTCTCCAGCGAGCACGACAGGTCTCGCGCTCCAATCCAGCGTTGTTAACATGGTGGGTGCGTCAGGTTGGACGGAGCCCCCAACCTATCTGGACTATTTTGTCTCCCTCTCTGTCTTCGCTTTCGCCGGCGACACTCCACCCGCCGGCGCCGCCGGCGCCGCGCTGCGGTTGAGCTCCGGCCGCCATCGTGGGGGAGCTTCCAAAACCGTAACCCATCCAACGGCCCATATCTGTTTATAATCCAATCCGTTTAATCTCAGCCGTCCATCTGTACAGGCTAAGTCGGTTATAAACCCCACATCTTCGCTTCTCTCCGCTCCCGCGGCCCACCAAATGCCGAGGAGAAAAATCCGAGAGGAGCGCACACTATCCAATCCCCCAAATCGATCGAATCCGCAGGTTTTAATCGGAGAAATTGCCCCGAAAATCCGGTGATCCTCCGATCCGTCAGCTCGCCGCCGCTCGTGCGAGCCCGAAACCCTATGATGGATGCTGCGGCGGCGGCGGAGGGGCTGATGCACCGGAGGATTGAGTTCCACGCGGCGAGGAGGCCGCGTGCGGTGGAGGGGGCGGGAGGGAGGTTTTGGGTGGAGAGCCTGAGCCCGGATGCCGATAAGGATGTGGCCGCGGCGGCGGCGAGGAGCGAGGGGCAGGTCAGGGGGTTGGAGAAGGGGGAGGGTAGCGGGAGTGGGATCGATCCGGAGCTTCGCGTCGCGAGGATGTACCTGCGGAGAATTGTGAGTGTGTAAGCCTGCAAATCTTCGTGGTTGGGTCTTTACCCGAATTTCACATTTTGTTCAATTTAGGTAGTAGTATATACATGTAGGGTAGGGTGGGTTTTAGTTGTTGCCGTTCAGATTATTAGAGGGCTTTTGGTTTACGAATACATTTAACTGTATTGAATTTTCCTTCAGAAATGCTGGTTTATTGTTCTGTAATGAAAAATTCACGTTTAACTGTATTATGTTTTGTTTAGAATACATTTTGGAATAGTTATGCCCAAAAATTTGCATCCGCCCTGCTTCATATTGAAGATCTTTTTTACTGGAGGAATCTACTCATTCACCTCAAAAAATGAGGCTTTGCAAGTGAATATTTCACTAAGATGCCCTGTCGTATGTAACACAGGGAGCTGGCTTGCAAAATTTTGGCAATACCTGCTACCTCAACTCGGTTCTGCAATGCTTGACGTATACCGAGCCGTTCGTGGCCTACTTGCAGAGCGGGGAGCACATGTCCTCATGTAAGTTCATCGTGGCTGGTCGCAATCAGCAATTTAGATACTCTGGATGATATGATGATGTTGTCAGTGGAAGCCCAGAGCAGTGAACCATCCTTCGTTGCTGTCTGTGAGCACTCTGCATTTTCTTATTGGATGTTCTATGGTGGCGGCTATCAAATACAAGTATATATTTCCTCTCGCTATAATCAGTCTTGGGGCATTCAGAGCTGCTTCTTATCTATTTGGATTGCATGAAACAGATATAAATTTTAGTTTACATGCCTTGACTAATGTCCTATTATCATCACCTGTTCTAGAGCAACCTCTATTTTTGGACGGCTGTATCATTTCACCAGAGAACAATAGAATAACATTTTCTGTTTCCTTTAGTTACTTATAATTTCACTTTATTATTTATTAAGGTCGGACTGCTGGATTCTGTGCTTTATGTGCTCTTCAAAGACATGTTAGTTCTGCTCTACAGTCAACTGGGAAGATATTGAGACCTGTGCACATTGTCAGGAATTTAAGATGTATCCTTTCATATGCTATAGCAAAATAAACGATCCACTTTATTTTGAATTTAAATATGAAGTCTTTGTGATGTATTCAACCCTTGTGCAATCTTTAACTACAAGGCAGGCATCTCTCGTAGTTTCCGCATCTCAAGGCAGGAAGATGCACATGAGCTAATGGTTAGCTTGCTTGAGTCCATGCACAAATGTTGTTTACCTTCTGGTGTACCAAGTAGGTCGCCAAGTGCTTATGAGAAGAGCCTAGTTCACAGAATATTTGGTGGTCTCTTAAGAAGTCAGGTAAATTGTCAAATGCTCAATTACCTTATTGCTAGTAATGGCAAAGAAAACTTTACTCATGTGACCACTGGCTGACTATATCTATATGCATGACAGGTGAGATGCACAACTTGCTCACACTCTTCTAACAAATTTGACCCTTTCCTGGATCTCAGCCTTGAAATTGCCAATGCTGCTACTCTGGTGAAAGCACTACAAAACTTTACTGAGGAAGAGCTACTGGATGGTGGGGAAAAGCAGTACAACTGCGAGCACTGCAGGCAGAAAGTAATAGCCAAGAAGAGGTTTATGATTGAGAAGGCTCCCTCTGTATTGACAATTCATTTAAAGCGTTTTAATCCTTTCAACCCTCATCACAAGATCGACAAAAAAGTGCAGTTTCAACCAACTTTAAATTTAAAGCCGTATGCCAGCAATCCGGAGGTTTGTAATTTCTGATGGTGTTCCTTGTTTTACCACAAGTTTCAACATGTTTTTATTGAGCTTCTCTTTCATGCTCACAGTCACTACTTTATATGTGTGTAGGGTATGGATTTCAAATACAGCCTTTATGGTGTTTTGGTTCATGCTGGTTGGAATACACAGTCAGGTCACTATTATTGCTTTGTTCGGACTTCCAGTGGCTTGTGGCACAATCTTGATGATAACGAGGTTATTCTTTTTGATGTTGCAATAAATTTATTCTTACTGTTTATCATGACGCAACCCTTTTTTACATTTATGCAAGTGGCATTCTTGTATTGTACCGTATTGCTTTTAAAAGATACTGTCTTTTTTTTGCCTCCATCAACCATGTTTTGTCATGTGTAATAACAAATTCCAGCCAAAATACACCACATAATATCTAAAAACATTCAACGGTGAAGTCCATCACCTCTGTAGTCTATACTTATGTCCTTCACCCTCTACTCACAAGAGCTCACCTTGTTGATATATGTCTTCTCAAAATAGTACTAGTACTTTATGAATGCTAGAGAGCTCATTTTGTCAGGTATCTTCTTCTTGCACTATATTGTGTTGTCAGGTATCATTTTGTCTACAGTCTACTTAAGGGAGGATGTGTGGAAGTGTTCACTTTAAGGGATGAAGGAGGGAAATCCTTTTTTTTGGCCTGTTTATGTGTTCTTTTTCTGTTGGTGGGATGGGTACTCCCAAGTTGTAGTGGAGCTGATCTTGTGTTAATTCAATACCTTCTCATCTGCACTCCTGGCATTCTTCATTCTTTTTTTGTTTTGAAGTTTGTTTTGTTGATTATTTATTGATACCTCCAGGTTTACCAAGTTTGCGAGGCACATGTGCTGAGGCAGAAAGCATACATGTTATTTTATGTGCGTGACAGAACGAGGAGCTCAGTGATGTACAGTGATAATGGTACTGTTAATTTATCAGTAAATAAAATGATCTCCGAGAAGATCACATGTATGAATGGATCAATTAAAAAAGATTTAGTGGAAACAAAAACACTAAGAGTTCCCCCATTTGTCAAAGAAGATGTGAACTTACAGAAACAGAACTCAGAAAATGTTCCACAGTACCAGTGTTCAAAAAGTCATAGTGACACTGAAGTACTTGAAGCTGCAGCATCCCCAAACAATGAACCAGCTTCAACACAGAAAGCTTCTTGCATACGTCCAGATACAGCTGCTGTTACCTTGCCCATGAACACAGAGCAAACAGCTCTAGACAATCAAAGGGAAATAACATCTCCAGCACAAGCTGGTGTTTCTATTCTTCACAATGCAAGTTGCAATCAGAAGGCGTATGAGAAGCAGTTGCAGGAGCATCAACTAGAAACTGATGATGCATTTACTGATTCAGGGAAAGATGCCCCTGCTACCTTGCACGCATATGGTGTTGGGGACAGTTTGTTGGAAGCAAATGCCCAGTCTTCTGAACCTCACACAGGTTCATGCCCTGCTGCTCTTCCTATACACGATGGTGGTGAAGGATTGCTGGGGGCAAATGGCCAGGCTTCACCTCACTCAGGTCCTTGCTCTTCTGCCTTTCCTACACATGATGGTGGTGAAGGATTGTTGGGGGCAAGTGGCCAGTTTTCTGAACCTCACAAAGATCCTTGCCCTGATGCTCTTCCTATACACAGTGGCGGTGAAGGATTCTTGAGGTCAAATGGCCAGGCTTCTGAACTTCACACGGATCCTTGCCCTGCTGCCTTTCCTATACACAATGTTAGTGAAGGATTGTTGGGGACAAATGGCCAGGATTCTGAACATCGAACAGGTCCAATCCCTGCTGCCTTTCCTGTATGGAATGGCGCTGATGTATTATTGGAGAAATATTGTCAGGTTTCTGGGCCAGCAGATCCATTTTGCAAGCCAACTCCTACCATAAGTGATACAGAGTCTATTGCACAAATCATCCCAGCTGAGGTAACTATTTGATGTTTCCTATTAATCTCTCTCTCTTTTTTAATTTTTTAAATGCATTATTAATGTTAATTCTGCTGCTCACATCACAATATGGCAGTATGCTGCTGTTTCTAATGGAACAGTGTCCAGTAGTGATGATTTAACTGGCAATACTGAAGCTAACGAGTCATCAGAGTTTGTAAAGAATTATGGCGAACAAGTTATGGTGAGGGAGCTTTCTGCAGAGAAGTCTGGTGATAGAGCAAATGCAGATGAGCAGGTATTTCCTCTCTACCTTTTATGTTGTTTGAACATGTATTTTCACCCATGCTGTGGTCCCATATAACAATTGATATACCATGCGTTCTCTGCTATTTATGCATGAAAATAGACTTTTTATTCGTATTGATGCATGTAAGTTTATTTGTTAAAAACTACTTTGCAGACTTCAATGCAGAATAACACACTGGAAGTTGGCAAGGATGCTGCAAAGGACGCTGATAATGTGGCAAATGACGAGGAGCAGGTATTGAACCACCCCTTGGCTGAGCAGGTAAAATCTGATAAGCAAATATGTCCTGGAATTTCTACAACATTGATTTGTTCTGAAGACTCAGCACAGTTGATAGATAGGGACACATGCAGCGGCAAATTAAATAAAAAGATGAATTGTAAGTCAAAGAGGCAAGTGAAGTATCCTGCTATTCGCATGTTTTTTGGGCCCAAACAACTGTTACTGGCATCAGTAAAACTGCACAAGAAAAGGAAACACAAGAGATCCAAAAAACACCGTGCACTTTCTGTGCACATTGAAAGCATCATCACTGATCAGCAGACATCAACATCAGAAACTATTTTCTCAAAGATCATATCACATAAATCCCATGGACAGAAACGTTCTTGTGCCGGTGCAAGTTCTGAGGATGGCACTCAGCTGTTCAACAAGAAACAGCATATTGAAGGAACCACCAACAGTGTTCCCATTGACAGCAACGATGCAAAACTTGCTAGCGCTGAGCTACCAAGCTCATACTCTGTGGTGAACCAGACTGGTTCAAGAAACAATGTACATGCAAATGACAGAGCCCCCTGGCATTTTAATCTCCTCACAAGGGGTTTAAGAGAAATTACTGGTTAGCATCTCTTCGCAAGAAATATATAAACCATCTATTTCTCATTTTCCATCCTGCTGTTAACACTAGAAATTTGTAACTCCTTGTTCTGTTTTTGCAGTGCCACGGTGGGGTGACACTGACATTAAAAATACGAAGGAAACAGATATACTATATCCAAGGACTAGAAGCATCGGCTATGTGCTAGATGAATGGTAAGCCTGTTAACTGCAGTTAAATATTTCTGATGGTGATGTTGGATGTCTCAATTCTCTTGATGCTGAAATTCGGAAAATCCTCCACCCATACCAAATCTTTGCTAAACTTCCAAGTAATATACGAACAATTGGCAGGAACATAACATTGGTTCCTAGGTCCGACTTGAACAAATTTTAGAATCCTACTAGAATATGCAACCAGCAGCAGCATTCTTCTTTGCTGTGACTAGGATCTGAGATGAATATAAAGCCCTCATTTTTCTTTTGTGTATATATCTCGGTTTTCCTCTTGCTTGTTTGTTATCCTTGAAACTGTCTTATTTGGAAGATAAACATGATCCTAAACAAGATGCACCTAATCGTTGTGTCAGGGACGAGGAGTATGATCGCGGCAAGAGAAAGAAGGCCAGGAAATCAAAGCATGGCTTCAGTGGGGCGAACCCTTTCCAGGAGACGGCCAACATCAGATCACGGCAGAGGATGAGACTACAGTCTGACCAGGCCAAATCCGGGAACCAGCCTCTCAGGATATAATTGATATACGGGAGCAGCAACCTGTTGTTGTATCCTTCCGTTTTGGAACAGCAACTACTTCTCTATTATAACTATTATACGCCCCATTTTTTTTTTAGTTATGTGTAGTGTCATCAGAGAGTAAGATTTAGGCCTCATGGCTCAGTCATTTGTCTGATTGATTAGCCGAGAAACGAGGTGAGGACTCTTGTTTGTTGTCTCATTTCTGTCGAGCTTATCATGCCATCTTTTTACGTCAATGCATTCACATGTGTTATTCATCCCGGTCCATTCGCATAATAACTGAGCAATTAAAAGTTGTGATTTCTGATCTGTGACTTGTATTCTGCATCGACAAAATTCAGTACAAATTGCAAACTTTGCAAACCGGTCTGTGCAGGCATTGGCTTAGTCTGTGTTCTCTTGCATGTAAAACGATGTATGTATTAACGCATGATTAATTAAGTTTTAGCTAAATTTTTTTTTAAAAATGAATTAATATGATTTTTAAAACAACTTTTGTATAAATTTTTTTTTACAAAAAAATACACCGTTTAACAGATTGAAAAACGTACGCGTGAAAAACAAAAAAGATGAGTGGAAAAGTTAAAAAAAAACTCAGCCAGTAGGCACGCCATCACGACCGTCAGATCGCGAGCGAACGGTCTTGATTACCAGCGGCACATATACGCAAAATGCCGAGCACTGTAAGACTCCATTACGTGGACCCAAAAATGATTGGAAGAATAATTTGTGATCCAATTTATTGCGGTGAAGAGGGTGAGGCGCACCGAGTTAAGGTGGCTCACGCGTTCCCTCTGACCACGGTTTTACTGGCGCGACCGACCGGACCCAACCCAAGTACCAAACGCCTTCGTCGACCTCTTGCATAGGCGATGATGCTTCACGCAAGATGTACACATCTAGCGCACCGATTTGATCATTTTCAGAAGATGTACAAGTCTGCTTCCATCGTCAAAGTTAAATGAACTGGCTATCACAGACTCAAAATCAAAATGAAGTAAAAAAAAATGTGGCGCCATATTTTAAAGCAAAACTAAGGTTAAAATATGAAGCTTAATATTCAGAATTCCAGATATATATATACTCCAAATATCTGAAGGTAGACTAATTGATGTGGATTCAAATATCTGAAGGCGGCATGCATCTATTGTAACATGTGCTAGCTGCAAGCCTGCAACTACCAAAAATGCAGTATATGATGTTCCTATATGAACTGATCGAGCCAATGGAATTGGAAATTCGATAGAGATCAACTTCACTGACGACGACGAGGTTAGCTGTGGGTTGTAAATGAGTCGAGTCGCACGCGCTTAACGAATTAATGGAAACCTACCATCCAAACCCAAATGAAATGTCTCACGAACTGGACACAAAATTTCTCCAAATTTTGAATTCCAGAGGCGACCAGTCCGGCTAGAAAAACCTCGCCTTATAAATAGACACGCGACACGATACGCCTCCATCCAATTGAGTCGCAAAAACCTCCAAACTTGCATTCCTCGAATCCCCTCGCGATCGAGCTCGCGACGCCAATGGCAATGCAGAGAAACGCGGCGCCGCCGCCGACGCCTCCGCGCCTCTCGGCCTCGTCGTCGGCGGCGGCGTCGCCCTCCACCGTCGGTGCCCTCCTAACGAAGGCCTCGTCTGCTGCCGCTCCCGCACGCGAGATCCCCTCGCCGCGGTCGCTGCTGTCGCGCATCCTCCATAGGAGTGGTGGTGGCGGCGGCGGCGGCGGTGGCTTCGGGTGTCGCCTTCGCCTCCCCCGATACTGCTCCAGTGGCGCGGCAAAAGAGGACGCCGCCGCCGAGTACGCGGCGGAGGCGGAGGCTGCGGCGGCGAAGGCGGTGGGAAGCCAAGCGGTGGATCGCGAGTCGCCTCGGAGCTCTCTCGGTACGTGTCCATGGCGAGCTCAGTGATCGAATGGCGTGGTCTGGTTTGATTGACATTGGTTGTCGTGTGCAGGGAAGAAGGCGGCGGAGGAGGTGTCGCCGGCGAGCCTGGGGCTGGGCGCGAGCCTCGTGCTGCTTCTCTCCAAGAGCGCGGCGGAGCTGAACAGGATGGCGGAGCTCCGCGCCCAGATGGAGCGGCTGGTGCTCGACGTCAAGGGGGAGGAGGCGCGGAACAGCCACCGCGCCAGCGCGTCCGACGATCACGCCGACAGCACCAAGGAGGACCCCACCGCCTGCTCCGGCGGCGAGAGCGGCGCCTTGTCCCGCTGCTCACGCACGGCCGCCGCCCCGGCGGGCGGCGGCGGCGGCGGCAGCGACGGGAACACAGGGCACCACGCCGCCGTTCCAATGGACCAGATGGAAGCGGAGCTCGAGGCGGAGCTGACGCTCCTGCAATTCGCCACCTCGAACAATCACCAACGCGCGACTCCTCGTCGGGATCGTCAACTGGAGGTCGCGTCGAGCAGCTAGAAGTCACGATTCGGATCAATTTCTCGGGCCATTTTCTAAAATCCTTCATTGATCTTCACAGACCGAGCTGATTTGCGACGACGAAGACGAGTCCACAGAAACCCACGCGGCCACCTTCGCCGACGACGCCGACGATGACACGGACGGTGCTGACGACGACACGCTAACCGATCAATGCGACGACGACGACGAGGAGGACGAGGAGAGCGGCCCGGCGGCGCAGGGCGGCGTGTCGGCGCGGGAGCTGGAGAGGAGGCTGCACGAGTTGCTCCAGTCGCAGCACGAGGAGCGGATCGCCGAGCTGGAGACGGCGCTGGAGCGCGCCAAGAAGAAGCTGCAAGAGAAGGAGCGCGAGGTTTGCTGGTGGCGCAACACCGCCAAACTCGTCACCCGCCACAAGGACGACTCGCGCCTCAGATAGCAAGAATCCGCCATGACAGCTAGTACTAGCTTCGAAACTCAATCGAATTATGTGAGATCAAACAAGAACAAGATCGATCGATCGATGGATCACCTCTCAGTGATCCGTTTGTACTCTGAAGATCAACCAGATAGCATCTATTCCGAATTTCCAACCAGATAACATTGCATCCACTGGCTCCTTTTATGGTCTATTCTTCATAAACTGGGATCACATGCTTTGGTTGCTGCAGCCTATCAACATTTGGAGCAGGTGGTCAAGGTGTTTTTTTATCCAAACATATAGTGGCGATCTAGTCTATGAATTCTAAGATAGTTGTATCACTTTGATGTAATTGTCTTGATATTAATAAAACTTTCTTTATCTTAAAAAAGAAAAACATTGCATCATCATTATTATTAGAGATCTCTAATATTCTACATTACAGAGCAACAACTATTCTCTCATTTGGGACATTCGCCCGGTCCACCGAAGTACACATGCATACCCATGTTGAGAACGCCGAAACCATCAACAGTGTAGCACAATCCCCTAGTGGTCACCGGAGTGGCCTTACCAATGTTTGGATTGACAAAGTTGTTGTCTTTGTTGGCGATCCTGATACCCTTCGCAAATGCGGCTTTCTTATACCCTTCTTTGGCAAAATGACCACTCCCCATTGGTGGAGGATCCGATGAAACAGTTGGTCCACGAACCCATCCACCCCAAAACGCATATGTAGCCTTCTCTTGTAGGGTGTCAAAGAGTTTACTTGGCCAATATCCAAGTGGTCGATATCCAATGGCACTGCTCTTGTCTAGGCGTGCTAGCCACCAATCTTTAGTCTTTCGGTCCTAATAATATAAATAACAAAAAAAAATGTTATATGTATCCTTAGACCGGTTTAGTATTGCTTTTGTAAACCACACTATGTAGTCACAAAAGTAATTAATCATGTAGAATTTTTAACCACTAGGGAAATACCTGAAACATCATGACGGTAGTTATATATTGAGGCCTGTTGTAGACAGAAACCGGTGTTATTCTCCCTCCAATAGCAGCAAGTTGGCTAACTTGCACAAAACCAGGACAATTAAAATCGTAACATGGCTTATTTGAACTGTCTACCTATCCAAAAGTAATGCCAAGGATGTAAGTTGAATGGATTTTGTAGTGGTGGCTGTAGAGCTATTATTAATATTCGTGTTTATAGCCACATTAAGTAAGGAAAACATATAGAAAAGTATGTGTGTATTACCCAACGAATGTGAAACCTGACAAAGTTGTCTCCACTAAAGCTTGGCCATACCTAAAAATATCATGATGAAAACCAACAATTATATAGTATCTATATGTATGTATAGTTATAGTTATTGTTTAAGTTTGCGATACTAAGCTAGAGGGAATATATATGATTAAGCAGAAATTCTTAGACAAAAGAATTTATGCTTAATCACAATATAAAGAAACAATGATATAACTCATGATTAATCACAATATAAATGAACAGTGATAATTTCAAGCGTTGAAAATAATAGCAAGGTATGCAATGGGACTATATACTTACAATGGAACCTGCAGCTATCTCTTCGGGCCCATTATTAAGTTGTATAAATGATGCAATATGGTCCCCATTCTTTCGTGTTAAAAACGGCTGGTTAACACTTAGGGTAGCATGTGTTCCATAGAAACTATTATCATCCCAGTATTTGATACCTGCATACTACAAGTGAAAGAATAATGTTGAAGGTAAGTCAAATAGATTTGCATGCCACATTAGAATATAAAAGAATTCAATGAATATAAACTATTTTTATAGACAATCTATAATTGGCAAGACAATCAGATAACTAAAAAAAATGCAAAAGGGTATACCTCTTCTTGTGAACCACCATTAGGCATATGTGCTTCTGAGCTACTGTGACGCAATATTGGAATAGTTTCTGTTGGGCACTTGATGTCGGGGAAATGTGATTCTAAGATATTGGACGACAGAATAGATTGTATATCGAGATCTAATGGATAAGAGCTTGGTTCCATCTGCTTAACAACAAAAATGAATCCTAATCAAAGATAAAAAAACAAATACCAAATGCCACAAAAAATACACTTCTCTTTACATTGGACGGTAAAGAGAATAAATACGGAAATCCCTTAGTTGATGGCTTTCCCGATCTTTCATTTTTAAAGTTCCTGTTGATATCTTACATAATCTACCGATTAATGGATCCCGAATAAATTAAACTTGGGTCTCGAAACTGCTATTCTATTCATACAAAACATAAAACTTAATCAAGCATAATATTATAATATTTATGTAACATGCTCAAAAGCATATTCTTCTATACAAAAAGTAATACTCTACCTGGATTATATGGTTTTTCAATAATGGATGGTTCAGAGCAGGTTGTTTGTATATGTCAACGCAATCGTAGACATCACCATCTCCTGTCTTTTCAACAATTAGTTCCTTGTTAGCCACCAAATGCAATGCAAACACAGAAGAGAAGGATTTATTAATCACATACCTGAATTGTCATGTTTAGATCTTTACCAGGTATGGTTGAACCAATTATCTCATCTCGATCGATATGTATCTTTACTCCTCCTACTAGAACAAGGTATGACAGACATAGAGTTACAATACTGATAGCTAGCTTTTCTTCCATTGTTGAGTCTCAAGAGGTCATTTGTTCTCTATGCAAATGGACCATTTTATAGTTTGAGGAAACAATTTATCTTCATAATGCCAATGAAACATTTATTCACTGCTGAATGAGAACTCAATAAATTTGCAATTAATATTGAGGGTGTAAGGAGCGAGCACATTAATGAAGTAATCTTCAAGATTATTTACACTATTAATTGAAGATATCTTTACAGATTGTGTAATCTTCTTTTTAATGCTTTGTGGGAAAATAATATAGGCAAGGCATAAATGATAATGCGGCATTAAATGCACAAGATTTGGTATACTAGACAATCATAGATGTGAATTTATTGTAGTAAGAGCAAGTTTAATAGTATAGCATACCTATAACAATTGGCACATTATCTATAGCTAATCTAGCGACACACCCATACAATAATTAGTTGTAGATATATGCTAACACCATTAAGCATTAATACATGGTTTGCCTTGTCCTCTCACAAAATTTATTGGAGCCCGTGTTGTAGTTGGCTATAGATTTATAGTCTGCTTCTCTTCTCTCTTCTCTCTTCTCTCCTCTATCCTCCAACTCATCACAAATATGGTGTAGCAATTCCTATAGCCTGCTTACATCATCTTATTGCATTTACACTAATGTTTGAAAGAACTTTCAAATATTTAATGTAAGCAATATTAATTACATGATATATGATGATAATACTAGATTATATCGGCTGGACATTAATTTAATGTTTTAATGTTTCTTCAAAATATTTAAAGCATGTTTATATTTAAAGCATGTTGATTTGACATTGTGATGCAGTAAAGCCTTTTCCATATACTAGTATGATTTATTTTGTTAATTCCGTATGTTTCTGAAGTGACATATATGATGTAGCAACAATGCTAATTAGCGAGCATTCACTAGCAAATGAACTAGTGAACACTACATCCACATATGACATATCCCTCCCACCAACCGGCCGATCCACCACCACTCCTTTTGTGTGTCTCCTCTTGAGTCTCAACACGGCTGGCCAGCCACCACTGCCACATACCCTCCTCCTCCCTAAAGTGCTACTACCCCTACCCCCTCTTCCTCCACCATAGCGAGATGTCCCTTATTCCTCAACTGTTTCTTTAACAACAACAAGATGGGGAAAATGGTGCTCCACTCCGCAATAACATTCTTGCACTTTGCTCCGGTATATCAGTACTCCTCACTCCACTTATAAGATAGAGATCTACAGTTTGATGTGCTAAAGGGATCAAAGAAATAAATTTGTGCTCTCTCACTAATGTTGATACGACTCACATCTCCTATAGGGGGAATCCTAACGGCTATCCTTTGATACCTCGACCTCCTCCTCACCAGTGATCCCCGCACTTGATCCTAGTGACACCGATGAGGTCCCATGTCTTCATTAGATTTGGAGACAGGTTATCTGTAGAAACTTCCATGGATTCAAGTAGAAAGTTTGAAGTCACGTGTAAAAAGTTTTGAATATTTTTTTTTGACTTACACCACTACAAGCCCCCGCAGTTAATATATTAGAAAAAAAGAAAGTGTCTTACAAACCAAAACAAAAAAAACAAAGCGTCTTAGAAAGTTCTGAATATTTTACTTGAAATTTTCAAAGTTGGAAAAAAATATTGTTTGAAGGTTTAGGGATTTTGGTGTATAAGTTTTTGAGATTTTAGTTGGAAGTTTCAGACTTTGACTCAAAATTTTAGGGATTCTGGTATAAAGTTTTGAGAATGTTTCAATTGAAAGTTTCCACTTTTGATTTGAATGTTTAGGGATTTTGATATAAAAAATTTGAGATTTTAGTTGGAAGTTTTAGACTTTTAATTGAAAGTTTGTGATTCGAACTGGAAGTTTCGGGATACAAGTAGAAGGTCTCATGTTTGAATCGGAAAGTATTGATGTTCAAATTGAAAGTTTCAATACTGCAAGTAGAAAGTTTTAGAAATTCTGGATTGAAGTTTGAGAATTTGATTAACTCCCAGAGATTGCTCTAGCCTCTTGCATAGAAATAGGGAACCCTGTGCTGGAAAAGGAAATGGGCACAAGTGCTGAGATTCGGAGTATGAGTCCAATCTAGATACTCAAGTAGCGACACACAAATCGTGTGAAAGTTACTTCTTAGCTGAAACTATTCACGACCTCGTTATCTGGCGTGTGAATGCAAATTAGCAATCCACATAAGGTACTAGCTTGTAGTACAATGCAAATTTGATGATTTGGCTCTCTCTAGATTGCCACCTGCCACCCTGTGAGAATGATACATGGGACTCTCCGTGCCAATGACGAGTGGGCCAGGATGGCAAATCATCTAATTTCCAATCTAAAGAGTTGTAAATCATCAAATCCGCTGCAATACGATTGTTTGTCGATGCTTCCAAGGTCAAGTGTGCGTAAGAACATATGCATGGCACGTAAAATATCTCGAGGCCCCGCTAGAATGTGTTCAGGGAAATAACGAGTTCCGAAAGAATGAATTAAGCTCGCTTGCTTCTTAAAAATTAAAAAAAAAACTCACAGATGGTTGACTTCCAAAAATAAAAAACAGTGAGCACATGGCTACCATGTGGGCCATGCCTCAGGTGAACTGTTCGCACCATGTCACCAGAACTTTGCTGCTCCGCAATGAGGCTAAGTTGGATCCTAGCGTGGGCCGAATGAAACAAACTTGTATCTGTCGCGTAGGTAATTTGGTATGTGGGTATGCATCATGTGCTTTTGCATCCCTAGGCTGATAGGCAGGACTCATGGCCTGGTGGCCTATGTAGTGCACGCGACTGTGGGTAGTTGCAGTGGACGCAAGAGGAGAGCGCGCGTCATGCCACCCATAGAACATCACTGGTAGGCTGATACCACTCTATGCCGCCCCAAGCTTTGCTCTGGCAAGTCCACATGTTGGTCCTTGGACATGAGAGCTAGCTACCGACTGGCTGGTCAAAGGAGCCTCCTCTCAAAATTCCAGCCTCCGCCCTCACCACATCAATTTGCATCTTTGGAACAATCAGGGGCGGAATTGGGCCTAAGGCAGCTTGGGCCCGAGCCCCATTCGTGAAAAATTTTCCAGTGGACTAGTACCCACATATTTTTCAGATTTTGTCAAATCCCTATGGCCCAGCCCTACTCGTCCGGCCCAGCCCCACACATGACCTATTTTAGCCCCACATCTCACAGCCCAAAAAACGGCCCATCACAGCCCAATAGGAAGCCCAATAGAGCTAACCCTAACACCTAACCCTATCCCCATCTATCTCCCATTCTCCCGTTCTCTTCCTTCTCTGTGAGCAGGCACGGACGGCGGCGGCGCACCGTGGCACCAGCGGCAGCAGCGGCGTGCACGGCGGCAGCCAGCAGCGGCGCGGGCCAGCGGCGCCTTCCGGCGGCACGGCGCGTACCGGCGGCGGCGCCCTCCAGCGGCGGCGCAAAGCCAGCAAAGGCAAGCACCCTGCACCCCCCTGCTCCTTCAAGTTTCAATCCCCATTTCATCAAATCAAGGTCAGTGTCCTCTCTATTCATTTATTTCATTATTTGTATGTTTATTTTGCATTTGGTAGCAGTTAGTCAATTAGAAATTGGTTTGATTTGCTAGATGAAGAGGAGCAGAACATTAAAATCATTCTACCAAGTCCAATCTAGTGAGTCCACTCTAACTCCCGATACAGCAGAAACTGATGAATCTACCCCAACCCCAGAAACAGCGGGAACCGGTGCTAGTAACAACGCGCAAAATAATATTGTGCTTGCTTCGAATGTGGTTGTTGCTGACCCTGGGCTTCGCACACCAATTGAACAATTGGATGTGAACATTAGGGATGCTGCTAGAAGGGAGTATTTATTATTGGGTCCATGTCAACAAGTTGATTATAAATATCCACAAACAAAAATAGGTGGAGTGAAGAGGAGCTTTCAGAAGTCATGGTTCCAAAAACACAAGTGGTTAGAGTACAGTGTTGCAAAGGATGCAGCTTTCTGTTTTTATTGCTTTCTTTTTAAGCAACCCCGAGCTGAGAATTATGGTTTTGAATGCTACACAGGTGAAGGGTTTAGGTATTGGAAAAATGCAACTCATTCCTTTGATGCTCATGTTGGTGGTGTCAATAGTGCTCATAATAAAGCTAGAAGATATTGTGAAGCTTTTCAAAACCAGGGACAAAATGTTTCACATATGATAGTTAGAGGACGCAAAAAAACAGATGAAGAATATTTGGGTCGCATTACTATAATATTAGGTGTTGTAAGATTTCTTCTATTGCAAGCTCTTCCCTTCCGAGGTCATGATGAGTCTGCTAGCTCAAAAAACAAGGAAAACTTTTTAGAGATGATAAATTGGTATAAAAGCAAGGACACAAATGCTAAGAAATTACTTGATAATGCTCCTGGCAATAATTTAATGACTTCAGGGGAGATTCAGAAGCATATTAGCAAATGTTGTGCAACAGAGACCTTAAAAGCTATTATGGCTGATATCGGGGACAAGAATTTTGCGGTATTAATTGATGAGGCACGAGATGCCTCTATCAAGGAGCAAATGGTTGTGATTTTGAGGTTTGTTGTGGCTGCTCCATATTTTATTTCTTGTCTTTTGTGTACAGTTTGCAAGAAAAATGACTTTATCACTACTACAGAAATACTCATTGGTGCCGGTTCCGAAGGCCTCATAGGTGCCGGTTTCGAAGCCGGCACCAATTGGTCGGCACCAATGATCAAAGACATTGGTACCGGTTTCTCAACCGGCACCTATAACACTATAGGTGCCGGTTGTAAATGTCTAACCGGCACCTATATGGTATTATAGGTGCCGGTTCTTATTATGAACCGGTACCTACAGGTGATAGGACCCGGCCTTTGAAGCCTTATAGGTGCCGGTTCTTTACAACAACCGGCACCTATAGTCCTGAAGCACAAAAAAATAATAATTGCAGGGTCACATATAATATTCTCTGAAACACAGAAATCACAGAATATTACAATATTGCATTCACATCACAGAAATCACGCACCTATGTGCCGTAACATAGGTGCCGGTTCTTATTACGAACCGGCACCTATGTGATAGGTGCCGGTTCGTAAATAAAACCGGCACCTTTTTTGGGCTCATAGGTACCGGTTTTTATCGCAAACCGGCACCTATAGGCTTCTCCCATTCAACCGGCACCTATAAGATCTTATAGGTGCCGGTTCGTGGAAAAATTGGGTCTATTTGTCTTTTAGGTACCGGTTCTAGCAAATCCGGCACCTATGTGGCCGGTACCTATGGAGGTTTTTGTAGTAGTGTATGAACTAAAAGTTATATTTTTTCCATTTGTAGGTATGTTAACAATACAGGGCATGTGATTGAAAGATTTATTGGGATTCGACATGTTACCGACACAATGTCAGCTTCACTGAAGGAGGCATTGGATGCTATCTTCGCTGATCATGGCCTATCTATCCATAAGTTGCGAGTGCAAGGATATGATGGAGCATCAAACATGAGAGGGGAGTTCCATGGGCTACAAAGACGGGTATTGGATGAAAACCCATATGCTTTTTACATACATTGCTTTGCTCATCAGTTGTAGCTAGCGGTTGTTTCCGTTGCCAAGTGTTGTTCGTCTGTCTTGGACTTCTTTAACTACACTAATTTGATTGTCAACACCGTGAATTCCTCTTGTAAGAAACATGATCAGTTGGCCCAACAACACCATGATAATCTAGTGCATAGATTAGAGACTGGTGAAATTTTTAGTGGAAGGGGAAAAAACCGAGAAACCAATCTTGCTAGACCTAGGGATACTAGATGGGGTTCACACCACAAAACCTTGTGTCGTCTTCAACTCATGTGGGATGCGGTTTTGGAGGTATTAGAGAATATGTGTGAAGATGCAACAAAGGAAACACAAAAAACCACAGCTGCAGGTTTACTAGAAAAAATGGAGAGCTTTGAATTTGTGCTTGTATTGCATCTTATGATCAAGATATTGGGCAAAACTAATGATCTATCACAGTGCTTACAAAGGAAAGACCAAAATATTGTTCGTGCTGTAGGATTGGTTGGGACAACATTGCAAAAAATTAATGACATAAGGCAGCATGGCTGGGATGATCTTTTTGAAGAGGCAAAGAGCTTTTGTCTCAAACATAATATAGTTGTGCCAAATATGACCGATCAAATAGCTAAGAGAGGTCGTTCAAGGAGTCGTGGTGGACAATTTGTAACTTACTTGCATCACTTCAGCAATGAAATATTTAATGTGGTACTTGATCAAATTATTGTTGAGTTAAACAATCGCTTTCCTGAAAGGTCTACTCAGCTATTGAGATGCATTGCTTGTCTTGATCCAAGAAACTCTTTTGCCAACTATGATGAAGATAAGCTCATTGAACTTGCTAAGATTTATGCATATGACTTTTCTGAATATGATTGTATAGTCCTTAGAGAACAACTTGACACATTTATCTGTGATGCGAGATCTGATTTGGATTTCTCAAGCTGCTCTGACCTTGGTAACCTTGCTGTGAAGATGGTTCAAAGTGATAGACACACAGTTTTTCCATTGGTATATCGTTTAATTGAATTAGCCTTGATTTTGCCTGTTGCAACAGCAACGGTGGAAAGAGCCTTCTTGGCCATGAACATTATTAAAACTGAGCTGCGGAACAAGATGAATGATGAATGGATGAATCACTGCATGATATGCTATATTGAGCGAGATATTTTTACTAGCATTGAAGATCGTCAAATTATAGAACATTATCATGCTTTGAGGACTCGCAAGCACAAATTACCTATTTCTAGAGGTATGTCATGCATTGCTTTGTAAATCTACAAATAATTAAGTTCTCATAATTTGCATCACTTACATTATATAATTGCAATTTTTCAGATTCAGCTTCAGGTTCGCTACCTACTGTTGAATGTTGATGAAGAGTGAAAATTATGAAGATACGTCGTGTCAGGTATTCTAATGAAAATTTTAGTTTTATTCTGTATTTTTTTTACATATTTACTGTACTTTGGTGTATTGTTACAAATTGTATTCCAGTCTTGCATTTTTTTCACACTTGTATTGTACTTCGGTGTATGAATTATCATGGATAGTTTTAGCTTTCAATTTGAGCCCTAGGCGTGTAGAGATCCTGGCTCCGCCACTGGGAACAATGAACATCTCTTCAGTCTAACTATTCAGGAGCTCAAACCAGATGTGGGGTACACGATACCCGGGTATTTTATAGATAGAATAGGAAGATTTAGTTGTAATCGACTAGATACTTTCCTTATAACCCTCCCTCTCATCCTATATAAGAGAGGTCAGGGGTCCCGAGATGGGTGACTCCTCACAACCTGGGATACACGCGCCACGAGCTATACCTACACTATGTTGCGCATACATCGATACAGATCCAATCTACATGCAACTGGACTAGGGTATTACCTCTCCTCGAGGGCCTGAACCAGTATAAACATCTGTGTCACTATCTTTTCTTGATCTTGTGCACCCTATAAGTATTATTGCCGATCCAGAGAATTACCTCTCCTCGAGGGCCTGAACCAGTATAAACATCTGTGTCACTATTTTTTCTTGATCTTGTGCACCCTATAAGTATTATTGCCGATCCAGAGAATCGACAATTGGCGCGCCAGGTAGAGAGCGCTAGATCAATCTTCGGGAAGAGATGGCTTCAATCACCAACATCGTCGGGTTTGTTGTTCCAATCTAATCCATTATTATCAGATTGATCTATAATCACAATTGATTTTCTGGTATTTTTTCTCTTTGGTTACATGTGTCGTCGTGTGGTGAAGTCCTCCAATCACCGTGGTGGCGAGTAAGGCATGCCATCTAGGCAGTCACGCCGCACGCTCCATTCGTGTCATGTGCATCTCACAGGTGTCCAACCATAGATCTTGCTGCTGTATGCATGCACGTCATCCATGGACGATCGGTATACAAAGAGGAGCACACAAGCCATGGAGAAATCCGCCAGAGTTTTTGTGCGATTATTAGATCAGTTCTGTCCACATATGCACAGGAGTGATCAACTGAATCAGAAGGCTTTGCATCTACATGCAAACATGCATGCGTGTTGCATGCATTGATCGATATAAGAGATACATATTTATATATACCTTGCTGTTACTAATCAAATTAATTTCTTGTTTGGTTGCATGCAGGGCCGTCCTAAAGGGGGGGCAGCCTGTGCGTGGCCCATGGGCCCATGAGTCCGGGGGGCCCATGAGGATATATACTGTATAGGAGATGTATCGGTAGGCTTCGTACCCAAATTACGGCTGCCGCTTCGTATTGGCGTCTTGGCGGCATTGGCGATCGCCGATCACGATCGGGAGACGGGACTCCACGGGGCACGGCGTTGGCGTGCACGGACGAGGACGTTCCTCTTCCTCTTGAGTCTTCACGGTGAAGGTATATCAAGGCTGAAGCCTCTCAAATAAACAAATCAATTTGATTGCAATTCAGTACTTTAGTGTACAGATCAATACCTGCTTACGATGATAGGGCTAGGCTTTAGGGATTTGATTTGTAATTCAATATTTTTTTATCATGTTAGATGTTGCCAAAGAAACATAAGTCCAGTGCTCAAAAAAGGAAAGAAAGAAAACAAGAACTTCAATCCAGAGAAACGCAAAAGGGTGCGTTACATAGGTTTTTTCCAACATCAAGAAATGCTGAAGTCAGTCAAGATCAGGGGCAGGAACATGAGCAAACAATCATCGCACAAGCTGATGGCAATGATGGTGGTACAGAAGAGCGGATTTTAGTTGCACAAGCTGATGCCAATGAAGGTGCTACAGGGGAGGAATATTTAGATGCGCAAGCTGATGCTAATGAGGATATTTTGGGTTCGGGTGAAAATTTGCAGCCTTCGGATGATACAGAAAATATATATATTGATGAACAATCAATGCTGAGTATCTTTGATCCTACGACATGGGAAAATCTTGACAATATCAAAAGGGATATCTTAATTGAGAAAGGGCCTGTGAGAGAGATGGATTTACAATTTCCTAGTGATCCTACTAATAGGCATTTTTCATATGCTTACTACTCCAGAAAGTTAACCAATGGAGAAGTTGTTGATAGGAAGTGGCTGGTTTACTCTAAACATGTGGACAAGGTCTTTTGTTTTTGCTGCAGGCACGTGTGCTTGAAATTAATCGAAGAGCATTATATATGCCATGTGCATGTCATAGTCTGAACCTTGTTCTATGTGATATGGCAAAATCTTGTAGAAAAGCTATTACTTTTTTTGGTGTCATACAATGGATATATGCATTGTTTGCACGCTCTACTAAAAAGTGGAAAATTTTGACTGATCATATTG